>CAKNWT010317123.1:0-14707 GCA_932066315.1 Andricus coriarius
GTGATGTTGTTTCAGATTATTTGTTAACAATTTTGATCTTGGAGCTCTAAAACCAAAAGTTTAATAACCTTCATCTTGATACAACTTTCAATTCCAAATTTTAGCGAACTAGACGAAGAAGCAGAGCGGGAAGTGAACCTCCAGTCAGCAAGTCTGAAGATGCTTTGAAAGATCTGCAAGAAACAAAATTAAAAAGATCCCAAAGTGACATAGATGTAGATAAAGGTGACTTGATGACCCGGGTCGAACTTCCAAGAAGAGGAAGTTTCCTCAAACCAGGAACGAACAGAAAACGAAACACCATGCCAGGTGGAACCCCGTTAGGATTTACAGAATTATTCGATGAATTTCGAAATCAAGAAGGGCTGACGAGTGTTGATGATATTCTAGCAACTATAATTGGTAAATAGTTTTATCAATTTATGAATGAGGTCAATGGACCAAGATTTTTGCCTAAATATCTTACCGACCTCCTTGGTGTTTCCACATTTGGATCCTCGATATGAATGTATTTTCAGCAGATCCGGTTTCTTTAGAGTTGAACTTTCAATTATGTCTCTCGAGCATTAAAGGTATTCATTTCAGAGCTTCCCATTTGAATACCGCTATTTGTGATTCTCTTTTCTGACACATTGAATGTATCTTTTCTTCTTGGACTCTTGAAAACCGGTCCACTGGTGTCCTGTTGTTACTGAAGTTATTAGTGTTTCAGTGTTGAAATAAATTACACTGTTTATCCAAATCTATTTTCAGAGATTCAAAATTCAGACGGAATCCCGTTTTAATTTTTCGTCAGGGGAATTTCTGTCTGAAAGCTTTTAGTACTTCTTCTTTTTAATTTTTGTCATATACCTTGGTGATTAAAGTAAAATAGTGTTCTGTGGTGACTTTTTTCAGAACTATAATACAACTCTTGCTGTAGTATTTATATTAATGCAACATTTTGATAACTTTTTACTATTTTCCTTGCAATTTTTGAAGAAAGAAATCATTTTTGGTTTCTTTTAAAAAGATTGCCAGGAAAAAAAATTCCGGTCATTTCTCGGTCAATGAAATTGAAAAATTCAAGCTTTTCAAGTTGAAAAATTGATTATTGAAAGTATTCATAACTAATTTGCAAATTAAACCATTGTTTTGTCACATTCTCCTTTTTTGCCTCCTGTGTTTAAATAATTCAAAGTGTACCTCTTTTGTATCGGAAGAACTTATAATTAGAAATTCAAACATTTAAAATACAGAAATTGAACAATTTTCATTTTTAAGTGATTAGAATTGATGCCTGAAATATTCGAAATTGGCAACTGCAAAATTCAACAATTAAAAACTTAATATCGTCAGCATTCACAAATTCCGAAAAACAACATTAAAAGCTGTATATTTTTTAATTTAGAACATTAAGAGACATAAGAAATAACATTTCCAAATTGAAGCTTTCAAAACTGAAAATTTGTTAAGAGGCCTTAAAAACTAAAACTGTTTAGAATCAGGTATTTAAAACATTATCAAAAATTTTGTTATTTAAATGTTTGGTAAATTAATGAACATTTCAAATAACGTTCATCTAATTTCGTTGAAACTAGACACGGCTTTCAAAATTTTAGATTGAAATCATACGAATTCAAAGAATTGTAATTTCATGTAATATCCGATTATATTTAAATTAATTGAATAAATTCTACTAAGGTAATACGCAAAAAATTACAAATTAAATTATTCTTTAAAAAAGTTCAATTTAATTACATAATTGCATACTGAAAACATTAGAAATTGAAAGATTTAAAATTGCGTGCATATTTAAAAAGATTTTTAATGTTGAAAAACTTGTAATGATGAATTTTTGAAAATTTCAATACTTCACAAATAAAAATATTCTCCAATCGTACCTTCTAATTTTTAAGAGTAACCAATTCAATTTTAAATGTCAAATTAAAACTAACGAAATCGAATAATTGAAATATTTTAGAGTTCAAACCGCTCGATTTAGAATTATCATGACGTCTTTTCCAATCAAATATTTTTCAAATTTCGATTATTTATTCTTTAGAATTTTCAATAAGATGATCAATTGTTTAATTTTAAACATCTTGATTTGACATTGTCTAATTATGATTTTTGTAATCTGAAATTATCTAATTTCGAATCCTGCTCTCAATAGTTACTCATTCCTAAAGTTTTAAACTCATAATTACATATAATTGTTTCATTTGTAAAATCTTAAATTTAAAATTATTCAAGTCAGCAAAAATTTATATATAATTGTTCAATTAAAGTAGACGATTTAATTTTGAAAAATAATAAACAATTTAAAGCCTTAAAAAGTCAAAAATTCAAATTAAGCGTTGTAAACTGAATAATTTTATATTTAAAAATGTCACAACTTGAAAATTTCAAGTGATTGGATAGGTTTTCCTATTAATCAGAGAAATTCTGAACCAAAAAATAAATTCCTGGTCTTTTCTCCGACAGGGTCCATTCTATTAAACTTCAATACATTCTTTTCGTCGCAGACTAATTAACTAACAACTTCTTGCACAATTATTAATTAGTGCAAATTTAAAAGGGTTTGAAAAAATCATTGAATTCTAAACAATTCTCATTAAAATTAGATACACAATTTTATTTTTAAAAATCTGGCGTTATAATCGTAGTATTTTTCTTAGCAACAAAAGCAATTCGCATCAATTCGCAAATTCAAAATTCGACTTTGAAATAGGTGCAAATAAATTAATCCCAGTCACTTTTTGGAAATTCCATGACTACCAAGTTTTTCAGAACTTTTTCCAGGTTTTACAGCTCTTGTAACAACCATGCCAGGGTTGTCCCATTTTTCAGGTTCAGTGGCTAGCTTGAGTTAATTTTCGACCAATTCTTACCAAAAAAAATTTTGTTATCACAAAAGAAATCTAAATGTTATGAAAATATATTTTTTGGCAATGGATCATGCATTATTATTATTATTATTTAGAAGTTCCTGACTATAGTGAATCATGTTTGTGTGATTTTCCAAAGTTGCAAATTGATTCTGTCGACTGAAAAAAATTAAATTAAAAAATTATCCAAATTTTTGTTAACGGTGTTATATTTTTTGATCTAATAAAGGTTTTTTCTTCTTCTTTCTGCTGATTCTGATATAATTTCTCGTCCTTTTTCGCAATTCGTTGAGAAATTTAAAAAATGGCCAATAGTGACAAAATGGATGCGGTTTTTATAAAAATATTCAAAGTCAATTTATTCAAAATTCCACCATTTTTTCTCTTTATTTTTTCTAGATTCTTCCTAATCTAAAGAGTATATATGTCATGATATTCTCCTCTGTGCCTGCGCCTTGGAGAAAGAGATCTTTTTTGTCTGAAAAGCGATAATTCACGTTTTTGCCTTAACGACTCAAGATAAGAAAAAAGTCAAGACAATAAAATTGTTTCTCTAAAAAAGTTCTAGAAAAAAATTATTTTTTCCATTTTTTCTCAACAATGCAATTTTATGGTGTCATAAAAAACAAAGAAGAACCTAATTTGACAGTTTCAACAACTTTTACATCATACCTTTTCCTTTGAAGTCGGCACATTAAAAATAATCGTTACTTTCCATTTTTTTGAAAATATTACACATATTTTCGCAAAAATCTCGAAAATAACGCGAGACAGAAAAAAGTGTCAAGAAATATTTTTTTAGAACATTTTAAAGAAACAATTTTTTTTTACTTTTTCCATATCTTGTGTCGTTTTGGCGAAAAATATGAATTTTTGTTTTTCAAACCAACACAAATTCTCTCTTCTCTATAAGGCTCTATATTAGATTGAATAAATATCACACCGTCAAAGAAATTGAGATTATTTTTTGACCATCCGTGTTTTATATTTTGAAAATTCATATACTCAAACCTTATTCCATTTGAAAAACACCGCCAGGCCACTTTTTTGGGGACTACACCACTGGCGTTAGGGAATAATAATATTGAATGACTACATGAATTTTGAATTTCCTTAGATCCAGAGGGAATGTCTTTTAACGACTTGAAGCCACTCTACAAAGAGTTTCTCTTGAAACTGGCATCCACCTTGACCCAGGATGAGCTTTACCAAAGGTCAGCCAGTATAATGAGGAGGCGTCGGCGTCCCCAGAGGCGTCGTTCGACCAGTCGACCTTCCCTCCTGGGTCGGGCGATCAAAAGGTCAGTATCGAGACTCAAAGCCGGTCCCACGGAATTCACTTCGGTTATTTTTCCGGCTCGCAAATTGAATGACAGTTTCGGAAGCAGCTCGTCCTGTGATGTCAGGAATAATCACAGAAATCGGGTTCTCGCGAGCAGGCTGGGAAGAAGAAGATCGTCTTGGCGAAGAAGCAAGGGCGGAGTTGGCCAAACCACTTCTGAAGACAGTGATACTTGTACGTATAGTATTTTCTGTAGCATTATTATTCTTTTTCTAAAAACTACCCGAAAGCCACCAGTTGAAATTACTTTTGATACTATTATACACATTATATCATTATTTGTTTTATTTCATTTTTGTGAAATGCCTAGAATACTTTGCAATCCTTTGAAATTCTGTGAATTCTTGTGCAAATTTTGTAAATCCTTAACAAGTTTTTAAATTATGTGAAAATTCTTTAAATTCATTTCAATTCGATGGATATCGTACATATTCTCTTGGAAACCCTTTCAACGAATGAGCTCCCGATGGAAATCTCTTAAAACCCTTTAAAACGGCGAAAATTCATTGAATTGTCTTAAAATATCTTAAAAACCGGCAAAAATCTTTGAGATTCTGTGAACTATTTGGAAGTCTTGCGAGATCCATGAAATCTTTGAATTCCACTTAAAATTCATTGGAATCTTTAAACTCTGTGGGAATCTTTCTGAATCTCTTGAAATCCCTTAAAATATATTAAGATCTTTTAAAAGCCATTACAATTTCTTAAAATATCATCAAATCCTTTATAATATTTGGAAAAAAAATAATAATATGATAATAAATAAGTAATAATAAATATCAAAAATATAATATTCAGAAATCTGTTAAAATTCCGTTTAATCTGTACGAAATGCTCTAAAATCAGTCAATATACTTTGGAATCTTTTAAAATATCTTCAAATCCTTTGAAATTCCGTGAAATCACTGTTACCCCTTTATATCTTTAAATATACGTTAAAATTCTTGGAGATCCTTTGAAATCTCCTTAATTCCCTTCAAATCTTCGAAATCTTATTAAATTCCCCTGATATTCTTCAAAATTCTTGAAAATATTTCGGCACTACATGAAACCCTTTAAAATCCCTTGATTTTTTTTAAATATCTTAAAATCCTTCATAATATTTGAAAATCCTTTAAAATCCCCTGACTTTTTATAATCTCTTAAAAACGTTTATAATATTCGAAAATGCTTTGAATCCCTTGAAATCTTTTAAAATCCGTTAAGGTTCTTTAACATCTTTTAAAGTCCCCTGAAATCCCTTAAAATCTTCGAAATCTCACTAAAATCCCCTAATATCCTTTCCAACTCATGAAAATATTTCGGAACCACATGAAATCCTTTAACTTTTCTTTAATCGCTTAGAATCCATTATAATATTCGAAAATCCTTTAAAATTCTTTGAAATATCGTCACCTTTTTTTTATCTTAAAAATCTGTATAATATTTGTAAATCGTTTGAAATTCCGTCAAATCTTTTGAGATCTTACAAAATCCTTAAAAATCTGTGGATATACTTAGGAATCTTTTAAAATCCTTTGAAATCTTCGAAATCTCATTAAAATCCCCTGATATCCTTCAAAATTCGTGAAAATATTTCGATACTACATGAAATCCTTCAAAATCCCTTGACTTTCTTTAAATCTCTTAAAATCCTTTATAATATTTGAAAATTCTTTAAAATCCTCTGACTTTTTCAAATCTCTTAAAAACGCTTATAATATTCGGACATGCTTTGAAATCCCGTCGAATCTTTTGAAATCTTACAAAATCCTTTAAAGTATTCGGATATATACTTTGGGATCTTTTGAAATCCACTGAAATTCCTTTAAATCCCTTAAAATCTTCGAAATCACATTAAATACCCCTGATATGATTTCAAATTTGTCTAAATATTTCGGTACCACATGAAATCCTTTGAAATCCTGTGACTTATTTTTAATCTCTTAAAATCCATTATAATATTTAAAAATCCTTTAAAATTCTTTGAAATACCATGAATTTGGTTAATTTCTTAAAATCCTTTATAATATTAGGAAATCCTTGGAAATCTGTTGAAATCAAATCTGTTGAAATCTTACAAAATCCGTTAAAATCCCCTGAAATTCCTTTAATCTTCGAAATCTCGTTAAAATCTCCTGATACTCTTAAAAATTCGTCAAAATATTTCCGTACTACATGAAATCCTTTGAAATCCCTTGACATTTTTAAATCTCTCAAAATCCTTTGAAATCCCGTGACTTTTTTATATATCAGAAAATCCTTTATAATATTTAAAAATCCTTTATAATATTTAAAAATCCTTTAAAATTACGTTAAATCTTTTGAAATATTTTAAAATCTGTGGATATACTTTGGAATCTTTTAAAGTCTTTTGAAATACGTTAACATGCTTTGCCAATCTTTTGAAATTCCTTCAAATCTTCGAAATATCATTAAAATCCCCTGATATCCTTTGGAATTCGTAAAAATACCTTGGTACCACGTAAAATTATTTAAAACTCCGTGATATTTTTGTAAATCTCTTAAAATCCTTTATAATATTCAGAAATGCTTTGAAATTCCGTCAACCCTTACGAAATCCTTTAAAATGTATGGATATACTTTGGAAATCTCTTCAAATCCTTTCAAATCTCATTAAAATCCCCTGATATGCTGTAAAAATCGTGAAAATACCTCGGTACCACATAAAATCCTTTGAGATCCCATTTTCATTTAAATCTCCTGAAATCCCTCATAATATTCAGAATTCTTTTAATTTTCCGTTAAATCTTTGAAAATCTTACGAAATCCTCTAAAATCGATGGATATACTTTGAAATATTTTGAAATGTGTTAAAATCTCTGGAATTCTTTAAAATCTTTTGAAATCCCTTGAAATCTCGTTTAAGGTGAAAATAACTGAATTTTGTTGATATATTGAGTAAAAAAGATAAAATCTTACGTAAGAAGACAGTGGGGGTAATAAGTCTTACGAATCCTTGCCAAAGGCTTCTAAGTTTTCCAAAATCCTCCTTACGTAAAAAATGGACGTTCCCTGATGAAGAATGAAAAAAACTGGTTTAAAAATCTTTTAGGCAGACGATGGAGTCGCAACGTAGGTGCAAATAGAAGCAGCAGTGGATACGTAAGCTGCAGTGAATGCAGCTACGATTCGGAAACTTGTACCTGTGTCTCAGCAGACAAATGTTACTGTTCTCTACCTCGCAAAGATCCCGTTCCCGCAACACTCGTTTGCTCTTGCGATACAGACAGTTGTTCTGAAAGCAACAAGTGTTATTGTCCCAGTCGTCCTGTTCAGCCAACGATTTTAGAACAGTTGAGACAACGAGGAATCGTCCCATCAGAGAGTACTATCAGTCGAGGTGGAAGCTCTGACAGAGTAAAGACATCCAGAACGAGCAGAAGTCTTGCTTCTTCAAAAAGCCTCGAGTTCCTCAAGGTAAGAATCGTGAAATGATCCAGGGCTCGAACTTAATTCAGAGATCAATAATAGTGTCAATAGTGGCATTAATTATTTTTAATAATAAACTTATTCTGTATAAACTTGTTCTGGCTTTATCTAGACTGTCTAGTCTGGAAGGTCTGGTCTGGCCCAGAACTACCGTTCCTCAACTATCTAAGAACAATAAAAGTTCTAAGTTCAGTCTGCATGGTCTAGGGCTGATCAACTATCCCAAAACAAAAAAAGTTCTAAGTTCGATCAGCAAATTTGTTCTTGACGTGTTTCGAAAAATATACAGAATGTCTAAAATGATAGAAAATAAGAAGTTCACATTATGAAAACACGAATTTTTTTCTTGTACCTTGATAGTCTGTTCTCATTCAGGTTTAGCACTGATCAGCTAAATACACTTGTAGTGAAAAATGATTTATTTCCAAGTCATGAAAAAAGTAAAGAGAGTCCAGCCAGCAGCTGACCGACCTCCAATTAGTTGATAATCAGCCATTAACTAGTGGCTGTCCAGCCAATAACTATCGGCTAACTATACGTTGTGGGGTTAGCCAAAAAAGGAGAAACGTTACACTTTTGGCCAGGTCCAGATAAGACGATCTGGTCAGCATCAAACCTGGAAACCAGATGGTCTGGTCTGGGCCGGACCAGCACCAGAAGATTTTTCCACACGGGATATGCATCGGACAATTCTTTTTCAAAAAATCACGTAATTGTCGTAAGTCGCATGAAATTTTGAAAAATTTCTTTTATTATGAATACAGAGTAGAAGTGTCTTATAATGAACTTTAATTTGTAATAGTTTTTTTTAAACAAATAAAATGATATTAAACGCTACACTTTCATATCATTCAGTATTATATTATATACCATTCCGGTATGTATTTCTGTACTTGAGATAGTAGACATGTTATTTTAGCCAATCAGCGATGAGGTTCGAAACTATTTTTTGAAGAGAACGTGAAGAAATAGTGGCATTTGTGGTCAATTACGAAAAACTGAGGTCATTAGTGGCATTTTTGCCAAAAATAGTGGAATCACCCAAATAAAGTGGGGCGATTAGGGGCAAAATTAGGCTGCCAGAGTCTATAATCTACTTGAAAAAGTGAATTATTTAAACCGAAAAAGTAACCAACAGGTCACCTTTTCCAGGTGAATTAATAAAAAATCAAGATAAATTCATAAAACTGCAAAACAATTCAAATTAAATTCAGAAAAATTCAAATGAATTAGGAAAAAATCCAAAATTCAAAAAACGCAATTGATTAAGGAATTTAAGGGAAATGAGAAGAATTCGATAAAATTCATACAAATTCAAGGTAAATTAAAAAAATCAAGTTAACTGAAAACATTTCCAAAATGACCGTGGCTACGTGTACCGAAATTTCGGTATAAATAGCCAGATTCTTTCGGTACGAATAGCGTGACCTGGAAAAGGTCATTTGTACCAATATTTCGGTACAAATAACCGGATGTTTTCGGTACACATACTGCGTTCAAAAATATTAAAACATTCATTGAATTCAGTAAGTTTGAAATGAGTTTATAAAAATTCAAAAGAATTTGATGAAATGTCTAAGAATTCAAGGGGAGTTTAAAAGGCTTCAGGATCAATTAAATAAAAACTTACAGATTAAAAAAAAATGCATTGAATTGAGTGAATTCAAAAAATCCAAGAGAATTGTAAAGAATTCAGAATAATTCCAAATTAATTAAAATCAATTGATAAAATATTTAAAAAATCTCTATACCTTTGAAACCCTAAAAAATCCCTCAC
Organism: Andricus coriarius; assembly: GCA_932066315.1. Taxonomy (NCBI): domain Eukaryota; kingdom Metazoa; phylum Arthropoda; class Insecta; order Hymenoptera; family Cynipidae; genus Andricus; species Andricus coriarius. Next base: position 9,422 of record CAKNWT010317123.1, read on the forward strand.
TTCTCGTGAATAAATTCCATTAAATCCATTAAAATATTATAAAAACCCGTAAAATTCTATAAAATCGGATATTTCCTGAAATCCTGGAAAATTGATTAAAATGCGTTTAGAGCCTTAAAATCTCTTAAAACCATTGTAATTCTCGGACATTTTATAAAATCCCTTTGGAATTTGTTTAAATATCCTAAAATATTATGGGCACTATACAGGGTGTTTTTTTAACTTTGTAACTTTGTAATTTCAAATGGGAACCCCAATTTTTTATCACAGATTCAGATTCTCCTTCATGAAATACATAAGTTTTATTCGAAAAATTTTTTTCGATTCGCGAAAAAAAACCACCCCCCATGTGTCCTGGGGGGTGGGGTGGGATATTTCGATGTCTCAAGTTAAAAAAAAACACCCTGTATAATCGTGCCATATCTTCCGATATTCTACGATATTCTCATTATTTTAAAATTTTATTTATTATAACTGTTTGTAATGTTGGATGTTAATTTTATATACTATTTTTATTATATTATACATTAGATTTCAAACCCTTTGGAATGCCATCATATTATTGAAATCAATTAAAAAATCCTTGGAATCATTTGAAATTCCCTCACATATTTCGAAATCTTTTGAAATCCCTTGGAATTTAATAAAGCTCCTGAGGGGGGGGGGGGGTACGACATCACACATGGAAAATGTAAATGGTGAATAACGATCTTTTGACATGCTTCAAAATGCGAACTAAATGAAAAGAACCCAGTAAGAAAATCCAAGTACTTTTCGTTTAAAGTTAATTCTTTTTTATTGAAAATTTCACTATTATATTTTTGGTTGAAGATTCAACTATTTTGTTGAAAATACAATTTTTTTACTCATTTTTTTTTTTTTTTTGACTGCAAATTTGGTTCTATTTTTACATTCTCATCAGAGAAGGTATTAGATTTGTGTAAAATTTGACCCCCCCAGTTTTTGTCAAATGTCCACATTTTGAGACCCCCTGAACCCAAAAAACAGGTTTTTACGAATGTGTCTGTCTGTATGTGGGTATGTAGATTTTTAGTTTGTTAGCACGATAATTTTCGAAAGAATTGTCAGATTGGATTGGGATTTGGTATACTCTTTAAATGTCCTAAAATAAAGGTCAAGTTCGTTAGCCAGCCATTTTGGATACAAATTCAAAATGTGAGTACATTTTGAAAAGTTTTGAGAACACTTTTTTTCAATATTTAAAAATTCTATGGACGGATATTAATAGTACTCAAAAAGGCGAACAAAATATTCTCATGACTTTTTTTGATAGAAAAAAAATTACCGAAGTCATAGCATTTACAAAATTCCAAAAAACAAATGAAAATTAACATTTTAAGCCAAAAAACGCACGATATAAAAAAAAGTCAGGAGGTGAAAATCGTTGCTTTTTGAACACCCTACAATATTGTCATATCAACTTTTTGAATTTTATGAAAAATCAATCATTCTAATTTTGATGGAACAAAAAAATAATGAAAAATACAAAATTTAATTTTGCGGTCAAACTAAGCAAGATATGGAAAATGGTGACAAAACAAAAATTGTGCATATGAAAAAGATCTGCAAATTTGTTATTGATCACTTTTTGATAGGATGCGTAATTCTTGTTTTATTCGTAAAAAATAGCATTAAAAGTAGAAAAATTAAATCTTTGGAAAAACGACGCAAGGTACGTAAAAATATGAATAGAAACAAATTATGCATTCAAAAAAGATCTACAAATTTATTAGCAATCACTTTTAGATAGAATGTGCAGTTTTTGTTTTAATCTTAGAAAATAAAATAAAAAATGAAAGAATTAAATTTTTGGACAAACGACACAAGCTATGAAAAAAAATAATAGACAAAAGTTGCTCACACAAAAAAGAGCTATACAAATTTGTCATAAATAATTTTTTAAAAGAAGCGTAGTTTTTGTTTTAATCGTAAAAAATCGCATTAAAAATAAAAAATTAAATCTTTGGAAACCCCGTACAAAAGACGAAAAAAAATTAATATACAAAAGTGGTTCAACCAAAAATGATCTACAATTTTTTTATAAACTTTTCTAATAAACATTTCCTTAGAACCAGTTTACGCTAGGATGCGTATTTTTGGTTTGGTTTATTAAAATTTTTGTTTTGTATAGGATGAGCACTTTTTTCAATTATAAAAACAAGACAATGAAAATACGTATGTTTCAATACCAATGCATATTATGAAATGTAATAATATAAATTTATTGAAATGATACATAATACAATAAAATGTAATGCAAAATAAGAAAAAAATATTGAAGTAATCATGAGAAATAAAATTTGTGCTTTATATTGCAACATATGAATAAGGAATCCCAGGAATTTGATACGTGATGAGAATGTGTTCGTTAAGGCCGAAGGAGCTTTAACAAAAGAGAATTCACAATCACCAAATTACAGTTGTCGATGCTGTGACCTTTAATTTGAAAAGGTCTCTGCACAAATGTGTGGAAATACAATGATCGAGCGCGTAGCGCGATATACATATATTATCGAGCGCGAAGCGCGAGAACCAACAGTCGCGCGCCCTAGGCGCGCTCAAACTTGTGAGCGAAGCGAGCCGCGCGCGATGAGAATGTGCCCGCGCAGCGGGCAGATTTTTTTAATTGAGAATTCATATTTTTTGGTAAAAAATTAATCTTATTGATTAAAAATGTAACTGGTTCGTTGAAAGTTGAAGTACTTTGTTAAAAATGCATTTTATTAGTCTTTAGTTGAAATTTAACTATTTGGTTGGAAATTATTTTTTTGTTTGTTGAAAGATAATTTTTTAAACTGAAAATTTAACTATTCCATTATAGGTAGAAAATTGTATTTTGTTTTAAATTCGTCTTTTTTTGGTAGAAAATTAATCTTCTTCATTGGAAATTTAACAACTTTGTTAAAAATTCATTTTATTACTTGAATGATCTTCGGTTGAAATACTTCGTATTTTTTAGTTTAAAATAAATGTTATCAACTGCAAACCAGTTTAAAAATCAGCTACTTCTTGGTCATAGAAAATTCAACTATTTTGCTGAAAATCAAGTCTTAGGTAAAATCCATATTGTCGGGTGGAACATTCAAATGTTTTCTAGGGAATTCGCCTTCTTGGTTTGAAAATTCATCTCTCTTGTTTTTTGGTTAAACTCAACTGTTTTCTATTTAAAATTAAAACCGCATGAATTTTTTTTAAATCCTTGAAAATCATTCAAATCCTTGGAAACTCCTTGACAATTTTGAAATCGTTTGAAACTTCCTCTGAATCTTTTAAAATACCCACAAATTTTTCAAATCCTTTGAAATCTTTTGAAATCCCTTGAAACTGTTTAAAGCTCTTGAAAATTTCATGGAATTTTTAAAAATAACCCAAAATATTTCAAAAACTTTCAAATCTTTTGAAACTCATTGCAAATTTTTGAAGCTCTTGCAAATTCCTTGAAATTTTTAAAAATACCCTAAAATATTTAAAAATCTCGTCAAATTATTTCAATCTATTAAAAAGTTTTTGAATCCTTGAAAATACCCCGAATTATTTCAAAAGCATTCAAGACAATTCAGAAAAGGTTAACCAATGGTCAATTTAGTGAAAGAAAAGTCACTAAAGTGATATTTTCATTTTAAAAAGTAACTATAGTGACTTTATCTTAAAAAAGTCACTAAAAACTGATTAGATAAAAAAGTTACTAATAGTGACTGTGTGGTAGCCCTGATTATTCTTGGAAGTTACATCTTACAGAAATGCCTTGACTTTTGCCATTTTTTTTTAAATCCTTGACTTTCCCTGACCAACAAATTTCTCAGACTTTTCCCTGACCTGTGGCTACCCTGATCAGATAAAACCCTCACATTTTTTTTCTTAATCCTGAAACCAAAGAAAACACTTGTTATTAAATTCCATCTTCAATTCCAGATAAGACCCTCCCCAAATCGAGGAAGTTCTGATAATCTCGCTCTCGACTACGATCTCTTCAGTCCAGGAAGAAAGTCCCAAAACTCTTCGGGCAGCGAAAAAGTGTTGGTAGTCAGTGCGAGAGATCTTCATGGAAATTTGGTCTACGTGGGAGGCACAGAGCGGCATAAAAAATCAGCCAAAACTTGCCAGAGTAAAGCCAGTTTACACCACGAGGCACTCTCGATCAAGAAAAGTGCAGAAATCGCTGCAGTTTTCGGTGGATGTGGTGGTAGAACTAGCAGAAGATCCAGTAATGCTTCCAGTGTGAGAAGCTCGGTGAGCTTGGAAGCTGGATTAGGTTATTTACCATAATGAAGAAACTAATCTAAATCAAAAACACGGGTAAATGATGCTCAGAATTAACTTAGAAGTTAAACAAATAAAATAGAATATTCCAAAGGGCATTGGAAACAAATTTTCAGAAATTGTCTAACAATATAGATTAAAAATATTACTATTTTGAAGTAACTATTCATCTTACTCTTAGTGAGACTTAGTATACCTCTAAAGAAGAATGTAAAAGATAATTTAATAACTGTCATTTTTTTCAATTTTTTGTTAAAACTACTGCGTTTACCTGCTACGTTGAACCTGATAGTGAAAATGTAAAGTACCTTAGGGGCCGTGCAATAATTTATAAAAATAGAAAGTAAACTGAATACGAGGTATTTGCCGCAACTCATTGCGAGCAATCAAGTTATTAAAAATATATTTACATGTTATATTTATAATTTAGGTACATGATGTTTTTAACTGCTTATAAAATCTTCATCCATTTTGTGAAACTTGTCTTTGTATTCCTCAGGCACTTCAATGTCTTTTAAATTGTCGACTCCTATTTCCTCCTCCGTCCTGATTAAAACAATATTCGTTAAAAATTTCAATAAATTATTTATCGCGGTTATTACACGCCCATAAAGTTAGGTTACCTGATTAAAATGTCGACGAGGTTCTCACAAGCGAGTAGGACCATTTTGTCTTTTTCCCATTTATGTAACTCTCTGAGTATTACATAAGCATTCTTTTCTCTGAAATATTCACGTCCTTTTTTTGATGCACACAATTGCGTCAAAGACTCCAGTAACATTAATCTGAGGGGAAAATATGATTAAGAATATCAAGGACCAAAACCATTTCAAATCAGGCAGATTCGACACTTGAAGTCGCAGAACCTCACAGAACGAAACATATTGTTTTTCGTGAAAATTAGGCAATAAGAATTTTTTCGATTTTTGGAAAAAAAATTCTAGGAATTTATACATATTTGAATATTGTGCTTTGTTTGTAAAAAAATCCACAATTGAAAAAATC
>CAKNWT010317125.1:0-12567 GCA_932066315.1 Andricus coriarius
CCGACGCTAAAGTGGTGGGGGTAGCGCTTGAGCGAGAAATCGGAAAAGCGGCACTGCTCGGGGCGGCACTGATCAGAGCTTCGACTGTATTATGAAAATTTCAGTATTTGTACGTATACTAAGATATTAAAAATGGAGATATAAGGAAAATAACAATTATAATTTTTGATTTTGGTATAAAAAGTTAGATTTTTTAAATAGATTTTCTAAATAATGTAAACTGTATTCGTCGCCGAGTAAATGTATCATGACGTACTACGCTGGAAGTCAAAATTACAGGTGCACGAAAAAAATTTGTCTTATAAAACGTATAGGAAAATTCATAGCACCTTGGATGGGTACCAAAATTTGATAAATCATGAATGACTTAGTAAAGGATTCCAAACTTTTCAATATTGAAGCAAACAAGTCTTCTAGTTCTTGATAAAACTCCGGGAAAACGTTTTGTATTGATTAAACAAATTTTATGTTAGAAACCAAGGATAGCCCACAATGAATGGTGAAAAACTTGTGAATATTTTAAATTCGGTTTAAAAGAATATTTATAAATGCCCAAAGCGAAAAATATTGCGCTTTTATCACACGAAGTCCTAAACAGTCTATGAAAATCTATCATCGCAGTCGACACTGCGCAAGAAAGATGGTTGCGACATTAGGTCAGAGAAGGCATATTTTTTGCATGATTACATTATATTCATTTTTAAAGATTATTTAAATTTTCTGTTTTATTCCATTAATGCTCATTTTTTTTGCGTTAATAATATAATTTTTGAAAAATATTATTTTCTCTTCTCACTGGTTGAAATTGAACATTTCAATATTTTTAATCAAAAGAAAATTAAAATTCCCAAAAATCAGTTAAAAAATTACTTTTAAAATAAGACTATGAAAATTCGAAACCCTTTTTCCGGAATTTTTATAAATAAAGGAAAAGCAAAAATCTATTGCCTATTTTTCTCCAATATCTTCTTTTATGAATAAGAAAATTGATTTTCTGGTGCAGCTTGAATTATATTGATTGATACGTATATTTCAAGTTGTTTAAAACAAAAATATTTATCTTATTCAAATTACCAAGCTTCCAGCGCTAACAAAAGTTACGAGAAGTGGGGAGTCCGACGTGTAAATATGAGGAGAAATTTTTGGAAGAGGGGGAAAGTAAACTGGTCAGGGAGTGTTGATGGGAGAAGGAGAATAGGAGGGGTGTAGGAGGATGGACGCTGAATGGGAAAGGTATTTTAGAACGAATGGACTACAGATGGAGGAAGTGAGAAGGATGCACGAGGAAGGTATATGAGCTGGTAAAGAAAAACGGCATGGAGAAAGAGAAGACAGCAGGGGAGGAGAGAATAAGAGACTAAGGTTGAACGGGAACTATCTATTCTTCAAAGTCGACGTAGTGAAAGTTCTCGTCATTTCTCCTGTTTTTTCACACATTTTGTGTCGCAGAAAAGTCAAAAAATTTTTGACGAAAATCAAACTTACATCATTTTACAAGTATAATGTTGAAGAATATTTCTGTCTTTCACTCAACATTCTGCGATTTTTGTTCGCAGAGTAATAAAGCTTCAAAGCCAGGTATCAGGACTTTTGTATCCGACTTTAGATGTCATTATTGTGATTGGCGAGTTAATCGCAAAACAATGTCGCGTGCATAGTTTCCATGATTTCCATATGGAGGAGGTCTGTCCGAAAAGTGTCCGACCTTATGGTGTACCAGGAGTGAGAGTTAATTCTAGTAACTGGCGATGACATCCTCTTCGAAGTACCCCCCCTTGGAGGCCACAACCTGCTTCCAGCGATCCTCCCACTTTCGGAAGCACTTCTTCAGGTCACTTTTCGGAATAGCTAACAGCTGTTTCGTCGCATTCCATTTTATTTCCTCTACGTTTTGAAATCATTTTCCGTTTACAGGACATTTCATATTGGAAAACAGCCAGAAATCACAGGAAACCAGGTGAGGATTGTATGGGGGTGGCGAAGTCTTGTAAGGCCGTGTTTCACCAGAAATTGTTTAATATAGCAGGCTGCGATGAATGGATGCCGTTTCCTTCTTCCTGCGTGACGTAATTGCTTCAGAACTTCTTGGTAATTTATGGTTGACTCTAAACCAATCTATTTAGATTATTACATTTTCCAAATAGGAAAAGAAACAATCAAAAATTTTTTAATGTACTTCTAATATTTGCTAATATGTAATGCATTCTTCCTTCAAAAATTTTTAATAAAAAGATTTCTCTCAAAAAATTCAGGTAAAATTATTTAGACTCAATTGAAAGAATGCTAAAAATATTCATAAGCAAAACCTGCAGATTGCGACGGATCATGAGTTTAGTGTCTCTTTTTAAAAATTTTAAACTTAAGATCGAAAAGAAATCTATTTTATCATGAATAATTTTATGAAAAATGAGCACCAAAAAGATTCACAATTAAAAAAAAAACAGAATTGCAAACTACCTCACTTATCGGCTCATTAGAGACAAAAATAACCAAATGTAAAGAGAGAGAGAGAGAGAAAAAGAGAAAAAGTCAACCAAAACCACCCTCTCACTTTTTCCTTTCTCCGTCCTTTTTATACTACCAGGGAACCAACATGTTTCGGGGCCAATTAAGACCCCCTCATCAGGGATTATGTGAAGGAAAAATACAAGGTTTAAGTAAAAAATTCTTATGCTAGTCAAATAATCAAAACGTAATACTTGGAATTAAAAACAGACATATACATACATAAATACACTAAGAAATGAATACACATACATATATGCATATACGCATGCATAAAAATATACACATACATACACATATATATATATACTTCCCCTTTTAAAGGTTACTTAATCTAATTTTGCATTGATTAGTGAAAAAATGACAAAGATATCAACATTATTTTTTACAATCAGAATAAATAAGTCGTTCAAATTCTATATATATATATGTATTATAATCTGAATTTTTTCACACAGTATATCACGACACTAATAAAAAATTACTGTTGAAAGTCACAAACACAGTCTCGAAAAATTGAGGAAATTTTATTTTGATATATATATTGAAGAATAAACAACTTTTTTCAAAGTTAAAAAAGCCACTATCAAAATTACGTGGTGAATTATTCAAAGTCACGAGGCCAACTAACCTTACTTTCTAACACGAAAACCCTCAAAGCATTGGCAGATTTTTGAAATAGTTCCTATTTAACTAGCATGAGCATTTTTCAATTAAACCTCGTAGTTTTCCTATCAATAATCCCTTAAGGCTGGGAAAAAAAAGTGAGAGGTTGGTTTTTGTTGACTTTTTCTCGTTTGCTCCCTCTTTTTTCATTTGTTTATTTTTGTCTGTAATGAGCCGATAAGTGAGGTAGTTTGGAATCCTGTTTTTTTAATTGCGAATCTTTTTGATGCTCATTTTTCATAAAATTATTCATGATATGATAGATTTCTTTCCGATTTTAAGTTAAAAATTCTTGGTAATATCCTTTGTTTACCGTCTGACCTTTTGAAGCGCATTTACGGTGCACAACACCTTCCTGGCTGAAAAAAAACAGTATGCATTGCCCTGATGTCATCTGCCAGAGCGGGGGTCACTTTCCATTGTAGTACGAATACTTTTGAATCGTCTGAACCACCCTTTAATTTGAGTATTACTCATAGACTCGTCACCACATACTTACCAAATTATAAAGATGGCTTCTGAACAAGAACGGTCAAGTTTCTGGCAAAATTTAATGCAGACTCTTTGTTCCGCCAGCTTGAAATGCAACGCGTACGTGGTTAGACGTTTACGCAACTGCGTACATTAGCCGACTGAAGATTCCCAGGTCCAGAACGATTAGTAAATGAACATACAGAGGTTCCCTCTACATGGTAAATACCTGTTTTTGACAATACCACAACACCCTGTACCAGCATTGCCGCGCCGTTTGGACAAACTTATAAATTTTCTTATACACTCAGTGTGAGTTTAAAAAAAATTTAACCCAATTAAAAAAAAAGAAGTTTATATTTACTCAACCAGTTCCCGCACACACATTTACAGTTTCCAGATGTTATTACTGTCATATATTGATATCAATAGTAGCTTACTTGCTTAGTTAACTCGAGGAGATGTTTCATGGTTGTTGCAGCTGCACCAAACACTGTGTTCACAAGAAGTAGAAAAATTATCGTGTTGACATTATTAAAGCCCGATTAACTAAATATTTTTTAACGAAAATGTAAGGTGAATGAGTTCAATGTATTTTGAATTAGAGAATTGTTATATCTGAAGAGGATTTTGAATATATTGCAGATCATTTGAAGAAAAAAGTGAGAAAACAATGTGCAACATTGTCCTAAGTGATGAGGGATTAGAATAAGTTGACAAGTACGTATATCTGGGTAGTCTATTCACTAGCGACGGAAAAATAGATGGGGATTTAGATAAGCGCATAAATGAGGGTAAGAAGGATACCGGTAGAGCAGGTTCAATTCTCAGAGATAAAAACATATCAAATAAATCTAAAATGATCATACATAATTCTACATTTGTGCCGACTGTACTATACAGTAGCAAGACATGTACATCTCAAGAAAATGACAAGAGTAAAATAAACGCGATTGGCATGAAACCTCTGCTCGCAATATGCGGGAAAACGCACTGATGGACAAAGTCCAAAATGCGATAATTTTCATTGAATGTGGTACCGGAGAGACACTAGTTAACATATGGGAAAGAATTCAGTTAAGGGTGTTCGGAAATGTTGAAAGAATAAAAGATGAAAGACTGAGCAAACAAGTGTATAAAGGTAAAATAAATGCCAGAATGCCCAGAGGTAGACCGCCATAAGAATGGATAGAGTCTGTGAATGAGACATTAATCCGAAGTCACATAAGAAGCCACAGAAAAACGAGAGCTTGCATGAGAAAATGCATGGATGTGAAGGAAGCTAGAATAGTATGTCAGGACAGAAAAGTGTAGCGACAAATAGTTTATAAAAAGAATGTGAGTAGAGTGACTGACGCCTGAATCAAATACCTTGGACACTAATGGGGCCAAGTGGGGAAACATACATACATAACAATTTTCTGAGGCTCTTCACGTGGGGTGATCGCTAGAGAGATTGATTAGCAACCTGGGTCCGAGCAGTGTTGCGGAACGAACGTGGCATTTAAATAAATAACACGAGAACTCTGGCTAAATCTAAAATAACTATACCTTACACCTATATACCAATGTACCTATCTAACCTGTACCTATATACCTATCTACACACTACTACTTTCCAACCGATAAATTCACGCCTACCTTAATGGTATAATAATAATAATAATAATAATAATAAAATTTTTTCCCTTGAAAATGCAAAAATGCCGTTAAATGTATAGGTTGGAACACGTATACCGTATAAGTTTGTACACACTTTTTGATAACCATAAGCTATGTTTTACTGAAAATCGTCTGCATAGTAACGTTTAAGTGTAATAATAAAAATAATTGCACTTTCGGTCATTGTTATTTACTTTTCACACTCGTCATTTCAGCATGTTTCGTTGCGACCGAAACAGTGAATGGGGGATCACTGATTTCGAGGGTTTTGTTAAAGCCATCAAATAAGCCAAACTTGAAAAAAAAATAGTTAGGTTTACCGTGGCGTTTCAAACAAATTTTTTACACTTATTTTTCATGTTTTAAGAGGAGTCTCAACCTACACTACAGAAATTTTTTTGGCAGTTTGGAAGACCTTCAGAAAATCGGCTGTAAAACTTTTTTCGCATCGCGATTATATACGTGTTGTTCACAAAAAGTAAGCTCTTTAATAGACCTTTAAAACGGTGTAGTTGAAGCCCAAAAATATCACCATGAAGGAAAGTCATGGGCCAGAAACAAAACCCGTCCCAACCTTTACTACATTTCCCTACACTTTTTTCTGGCATAAAAACTGCTAATACCGCGTTATAGGTAGAAGTGTACAGTTTATGAAGCACTGTGATTTTTTGCATGATCATTCAATCCGATCTTCCTCAATCTTTTTGGGCCGAAGCCTTCGCGATCGCGAATCACGTGAGAAATCGATGCATTATCCAGGCAATGCTACCCCTATTTGAGGAGTGGCATTAAAAACGTCCTGACGTAAGCAACTTCAGAATATTTGCAGAAACACTTTCCGCTTTGAATGAGTTATTTATTAAATGAGAAAAAGGTTATTACTTCACGAGATGGTAGTTTCAATAATTCAAACGATGTTTAATTTGATCCACAGAAGCCTGCCTCCGAAATAAGGCTGGAGAAAAAATCAAGTAACTATAGCACAGCAGAAGCGCATAAGGAAATCAAAAACATAACAACGATTTCTAAACCTAAAGAGAAACATTGAGAAATCGAATCAGAAGAAAACGATTATCATTCAAATGCAGTTGTAAAAGACCCTGAGATTGCACCAAACCCTGGTCTAAATCTCAGAATTGGAACCTGAAGATTGGCAATAATACGAACTGGTCTCAAAGGTCGTCCAAGAAAAAGTTATCACTACATTTAACACCCAGAAAATCTACGAGTTCAGAATGTGGAACGAAGACGCTCAACGAGAATCCGGAGAAGAAATTGAATTTCTACATGCAACTGCATCAGAAATCACTTGTAAAGAGGCATATGAATTGACCAAAATTTAAGGAATGGAAGACTACCATCAGAAATGAGATTGAATATATTTTAACAAGTGACACTTGAATTATTGAAACGTGACCACAGAACAAAGAATTTGTAGGAAGCAGCATTATATGAAAAATAACTAGGTGAAGGAGCTGATTACCACGAAACATTCCCTCCAGGTGCACGAATAAGTTCAGTACGATTATTTATTTATACGATTAGTCATAATGTGTGAATTTACATAAATTTGACATTACGTGAGAATACCAAAATCGATGAGTTGAAGAGGAAATCTATATGGAAACGTCCACGTTGCTGTATCAATTTTGGAAAGACATCGTTGGAAACAAGGTTAAAAATGATCCAATTTGAAAAAGAGCGACATAAATGATTCAACAATTAAATGGATCAGATAAGGTGCGTAGATTGAAGCAAGCCATTTACGGCTTCAAACCAGTCGGTCGTCAATGGCTCAAATCTAATAGCGCGGACCCATGCGTACACGCAATGAATCTGAAAGAATAAATAATAGTAGTAAGTCAAAATTGAAAAATGCAATAAATGTGCATTAAAGTCCCAAGGGGGACATTTCAAACCAAAAAAATGACTCATTGTTCCAAAAGAATGTGCCATGAATGGGAATGAATATTTCTTTGAAATGAGAAAATGTGAATTGACGGAAAGAAATATATTTTAAAGTCATGAAAATATTTTATAGCCCCAAAAAACTATTTCTTCACGTCAAATTTTCAAATATTGAAACCAAAAAAATATCCCACTGATTCAAAAAATATTTCTTTGGCCTTAACCATGCACGAGTGCAATAAAGTAGTTCGTACTTCAACTGTAGTACATATTTTCCTAAATAAACAAATGGACTCTTTCAGTCCTAATTTTAATTAACATTGATATTATTATGCATATTTAGTTTAAATAATTCACATAATTTGAAATCTTGATGAACCTGAAACAGAAAAATTCGATGAAAATCCACCTCCAGCAGGAATCGAACTTGGGTTCAGCGAGTGTAAAGTCCACAGTGATGACCACGAGGCTGTCGCAACATGGAACTTCTAAGTTGGAAAGCTGTATTTAATGCTCAACATAAATGCCAAACAAATATTTCTTCAAATCAAAAACAGGGAAATTGAATTTAACAACATATTTCTTTAACCTTAAGAAGTATTCAATCGAAACAAATTACGCCAAATTATTAGATATTTTATTTCAAATAATAATTATTATGAATAATTATGAATAATTTAATTCTAGGAAGCAAATGGAATATTTCCTTTAGTTTGATAATTAAATATTTTTGTATACGTAATATCGTGTTCATCTAAATGAATGCGCTTCATTGGTATAATTGTATGAACTCTTTGTAACAAATAAATATATTTTTAATGCATTTAATATTATTTTGAATTAAACCATTATTTCCTTGATTTAAATAAGCCCAAAGACTAAGTTCGAGTATGCAAAATTAATTGATTCAAATGCGTCCGGATCAATTCAAAGAATCGAACTCATTGAATCAAATAAATATTTCTTTGAGCGACTTATCAGATTCCAATTAATTCCATTGCAGCAAGGAAATCATTTTTTTGAATATAAGGAATATTTATTTAAATCAAAAAAATATAGCCAAAGAATTCATTTCTTTAGACTAACAAAAGATATTGCCTGGTTTAAATACAAATTACTACTGTTAAGGAATATTTTCTTCATGCTACTAAATAGGATTTAAGTAAATCCATTTTCTTGGTTCCAGAAATTCTTTTTTCCAGTGTATACATACCCCTATAAAACAAGATTTCAAGCTTATTAAAGAAACTGAAACCCCAAATGAAGTATCAGAGAAGATACCATGCCGAGAACTTTCAGGAGTTTTAAAATATTTAACAGTAACCACGAGACCGGATATATCCGTTATTTTCAGTTATTTGAGTCATTCAACTTTTTTTACAGGGATCAACATTGGACAACCGGTAAAAGAGTTCTTAGGTATCTTAAGGGGTCATTCTACTATCTCGGAAAAGTTTACAAACACAATTTTGTTACGTAAAATTATTATTTAGTTTACGTATTATTTAACAATGAAGAAAGTTTCTAAAAAAGGCATGTCCACTGCGTGCACGATATCTCCAATCCGCATCATCTTAAACAAATAAATCAGAAATTTTCTTGATTAGTATGTCCATACCTCTGACGTGATGAAGCGGATTTTTTGTATTCTGCAAAATAACAAAATGGCGGCAGTTTAAACAAAAACTTGCAAAAATCATATTTTTTTGCCCTTTTTTTGTTAATTTAACTATGGTAAAATTCAAAAAAGTTAAAACCGCTCAGTCACGTTGTACATATTTATGTTAAGAATAAACGTAGCAAATTTAAAAGTAATCGCTTAAAAACTTTTTGAGAAATCCTGCACGCAGAGCCTAAAAATGTTCTTTCGAGAAAAAAGCGTTTGAAGTTTTCGGAACATAAAAATGGTAAGAAAAAGTTTCTTGCACTTAATCAGCGATCCCTGTTCTGTATAAGTTCTTAGAAGTGCAATATTTTCTTCACATATACACATTATAAAATAAACAGCAATAATTCCGGATATGCATCGAAAACAATTGCCACCGCTGAAACATGAGCAACGGCATTCAGATGCTCTACTCAAGCGCTCAGCGCTCTACGTCCTTTTGCTTTAAGCTCTCAAAAGTATAGAAAGATTCCTTCTAACACAACTTTTTCGGACGGGCGTAGCAGAAAATAGCAGGTGATACACATGCGCATAGGTGATTGCTAACTCGTGTGATTGCATCATTTTCATACGGCTCGAAGCAGTCGTCTACGTTTTCGCACTTTCTTCGCTCGTGCACTAACCACCGACTCATGCTTCGACTCTCCGGCTTATGCTGCGAAATTCACACTCGCACATAATCACCTATTTTGCGCACTTGTATCACAAATAACTATTCTCGGACGGTTTTTGCAAAAACTAGTCTGTGGTTCACGTGCGCACAGTCGACTGCTACTCGTATGTTTGCAGCAGTTGCCTTTAGCGCTTCGCACTCGTCTACGTTTACGCACTCGCTTCGCTCATGCGCTAACCTCCGACTCGTGCTTCGAGCCTCCGGCTCATGCTGCAAGTTCACACTCCGTGGCAATCGCGTATTTTGCGCATTTGTCCCACGGATAGCTGCTACCTTCGCTGATAAACTTTTCTTGCGATTTTGTTTCTTAAACTGAGGAAACATGGAAGGTCATAACACAGGGGTTCTGTGAAGAGTTAAAATTTTTGTTGCCTTTTTGTTTATGAAGGAGAGCCCTGAAAGTATTAAAGAGGAGAGAGGTCCGATATGTAAGACATTTTTACACACTTTCAGTTGCTCGACGTGAAGGATTTCTATCAGAACCGATTTATTATTCCCAGCGATCAGCAACAAAAAGGAACCATTCTTGTTGAAAAGGATCCCAAAATGATAAATTGTTCCGAAGAAATCCAAAGCATGATTTCTAATAGAGACTTTTTGTACAGAACTCATTTTCAGCCTCGATCCGCTTTAAAGATTGTACAACCGTTTACGTTGTGATTCAGATTTAATGACATTGCAATGGAAAAAATTTGATAAAGAAACTAAAATATAGAGATCAGTCATTCTTGAAAAAAAGATAAAAATGGACATGAGATGTCACAGTTGTTAAGGTTGTATTTAAAACGTTTACCGATCGCAGATCTATTTTTTTGTCGCCATCTATCGCATATCAACTAACTAAACAGAAACCCTAAAAAAAGTTTTACTGGAGTCTCAGTTCCAATAGATGCCAAGTTTTATTGAAGCTGCAAGATCACCGAACCCCCTGTTTTGTCTATGTATGTTCACCGTACGTGCAGCAGTTTGTTTAAATTTACCCTAATAATATTTTAATTATATCATTTAAGAACTCCCTTCTGAATAATATATAGGTATGTGAATATCGTTGACGGTTTGTTTAGTTTTATATTTCGGATGTTTTCATATGAAAATATGTATGTGAGAAGCAAGGAACTTATGTGAATATTGTTTTTTTTCTTTCAGTAAGCTTACTTACCGTTCAGGGCGTAGCTGGACAAATGGCAACTCTACCATGTGATATACAACCTAGTGATTCTAACGATTCCGTTTCTATGGTGCTTTGGTTCAAAGAGGCTTCTGGCGAGCCCGTATTCAGGTTAGCTAACAGTAGACATTTATAAGCACGTTGATATTTAATGGACGTTCTTTTTCCTTTGCCGTTAGAATGTACGGCTACCCTTGCTTTTTCGTAGCCGATGCATGCTTGAAAACGAAAAGCTTTGTACCAGTTTTCCAGCGAGTTTCTGTATGCATCGAGATCCTCGTATCCACATGTGCGTGAGAGCATGCAAATCGATACGAATCGATTCAAAATATATACATTAGTGATCAGTTTAAAACAATTTGGGTATTTATGAAAAGCGACAGGCTTTTCTTTGTAATACTAGATATGCGAAAAATTAGTGCCGCTTCAAAAACTGCAGGCATATCGCTGCGTCTTAATTTACAAGCCGTGTAGTGAGTATTAACTGAAGTTACATACAATAATTTTGGAAATGTTTGGTACAAATATTATTTTTATTTACGAGACTTGAAACAAATCAGGACATTAAAATGATTTTTTTCATTGGTCGACTTTCAAATCGTACTATAATGGATATTGTATTGAATCCTATGCCATAATGAATTTATATCCTAAAATTCAAAGGACTTCATATTCAAGATTATTAAATTTTAAATGCACCGTGTTCGCAATTGGTCAAATTTTAGCTAATCAAATTCATTATTTTTTTCTGTTTTAGATGCTTAGTACCCAAAATTTTCAATTATGTATGCTCTGAGAATAAAAATGGTTAACTTTTAATGACTCTCACTCTAAAAGTGCACAATTTTAAATATATTTGATTTCCAGATTCTCAAATTTCTAAGGCTTTGAATTTTTATTTATCTGATTTCTCAGAAAGGTACTAGTATTGACGGTATTGCTAGTATTGCTAGTATTTATGGACTGAAATGAGGAAATTTCATTTTGAGACTAGAGCTTCTGCCCAACAGCCTTATAGAAGAACTTTTTTTTTTAAATAAACGTATCCGAATTCTTCAGAAAGGTTTTAGAAATATTTAATCAATATCTACTTTTTGAATTTATTATTATTCATTAATTTATTATTTCAAACACTGCACTAAATTGTTATTGTAAGTTACAAAAAAAAGTAACTTTCGTACCAGCACAAATTATATAATATATTTTCGAAAAATTATCATTATATATTATTATTATGTACTTTTTATGCTGGTTTTGAGTCAAATTTGAGTTAATTTTGAGAATTTTTCTGTCAAAAGACCTAAATTTTCATATTTTTGCATTACAATGTCTCGATGAGTACTTTTCGCAGGATTTTCACTATTTTTTCTCGCATCAGAAACATAAGACACATAAGACACTCCATGCAAAACACGAGATCGGTAGATCTCATAGTTTCTGAGCTAGGCATGTTCATCGGGTAATTTTGAGGCAAAAGGGCTAAATTTTGATGTTTTACCGATGAGTATTTTTCTCAGGATTCTCACTATTTTTTCTCGCATAAGGCACACATGCAAAATATTAGGTTCATAGACCTAGTACTTTTCGATCTAGGCGTCCAATCAGGGTCACTTTGAGTAAAAAGGCTTACATTTTTACGTGTTTACATAGCAAAGATATGATAAGCATTATCCTCAGGGATGTCAGTATTTTTTCTCACATTAGGTAAGTGAAACGTATCTCCATGAAAAAAATAAAGTCGATAGATCTAATACTTTTTGCGCTAGACTTGTTCGCGGATAAACAACCACTTTACCGACTGCATGAGGGTTTTGAAACCCTTCCCACCACCTTTTCAAATCCACCAAA
>CAKNWT010317127.1:0-11990 GCA_932066315.1 Andricus coriarius
ATAATAGACTACTAAGCTTACAACAAAGAAACTCCTTTTTAGCATTACCCAATGATACTGCAGTTTCGTGCAGATAGTAGAAGAGAAAGACATTAATTTTTTTATTTTTCACCAAACAGTTGGTCTTACGGACGAAGAGTTGAATTCACAGTCAAGGGAGTCAAATTTTGAGCGCAATCTCCATTTTTTTCACAAAATAGTTGCATTTATAAGAAAAGAAGAAGTTATTTGCAAAGGAGATTTTGATTTAAATACAGTTCTTCACAATAATAATAATTTCTAAACCCGAACGGTACTGAAATTATCAAGAAGTGACGGACGTGCATTAATAATCGGACTTATGTTCTTTTGAATTTAAAAGAATTTAAAAGAATTCCATGAAGTTTATAAGAACTTCGCTTCTCTCCCTTGGTATATTACCCCACAAATCCCCTACACCTTATAATAAACCCTACAGTACAGTAGCTATTAACCCTGGCAGTCGATGCGATTATAATCACTCAACTAAAAAAAACATGTTAACCTGATATTTTTATGGCACGACTATTCTTTACGGAATCCTTTCTTATGATTTTAAAATATTTTATATTAAAAACGAGCATAAAGTGTCAAGCTCTTTTTGAAGTTTGTTCAACAAGAGAAATTAATCCTCTATTTCTTTTCGCAGAGTTAAGTTCGCAGTCAAGCAGAGACTGTCTTGACACTCCCCGCCCGGTTCACTGTCGCTCTTCTCCTTTTCGCCTTATACTTCAGGCTTCACAACAGCATCCTCTTCGTGCCAGGGACAGGTCGCCTCCTGATAGTCCTCCTTTTTCTAAAGAACTTGGATACGCACTTAGACAACTTGGATACATTCGGCTTATTCCCCGCACAAATCAGAACCTACAATTCGAATTTCGAAGATACGTTTTTCCTGCTGGTTATCCAATTAGATTGCGACCAGAAGTGACCTTTATTCGCGTACCAAACCAAGAACATATTGTATTATCAGCATCCAATGGAGATATTTTTGCAATATTAGAATATAGCGGGATTCTTTTTGCAATATATACGACAGTTAAAGGTAAACCGAGAATTAAAGTGAATATGATAAGCGGCGATGTTGATAAGTTGAGCCCAGCTGAAGTGCGAGATTGTCCAGTGGGCAAACGTTACCCAATCTTCCCCGAAAGTTTCATTAAAGCCTCAGCAAATAACGATTCACTACAGTCCGAATGGAATCTTTATAACGAACGTAACCCTGGTTCTTCTTCTTCTGACAGACAGCATTCACCTGACCGTACTTCTCTTCGGGAGCCTCCTCTTCATTCCGAAACTAGGCCCCCTCCAGGGTGGCCGCCTTCACCCAAAGTACTTGGATATGCACTTGAACAACTTGGATACATTCGGCTTATTCCCCGCACAAATCAGAACCTACGATTCGAATTTCGAAGATACGTTTTTCCTGCTGGTAAACCAATTAGGTTGCGAACAGGAAGGAGCTATATTTCCGTGCCAAGCCAAGAACATATTGTATTATCAGCATCCAATGGTGAAATTTTTGCAATATTAGAGTATAGCGGAATTCTTCGTGCAATATGTATGACAAATAAATCTAAATCGAGAACTAAAGTGAATATAATAAGCGGCGCAGTTAATATTATGACCCCAGATGAAAGCCGAGATTGTCCCGTAGGAAGTCGTCACCCAATATTCCCCCAAAGTTTTACTAAAACTTCAGGAAAAAACAATTCACTACAGTGCGAATGGAATCTGAATAGCAAACGTAACCCTGGCTCTTCTTCTTCTGACAGAGAACATTCACCTGAACGGAATTCACCTCAGGAGCCTCATCTTCATGCCAGTTCCAGGTACTCTCCGGGAAGGCCTCTTTCTGTTCAAGTACTTGGTTGTGAGATAGAAGAACTTGGCCGTGTTCGGCTTATTCCTTGCACAAACCGAAACCAGCGATTTGAATTTCGAAGATACGTTTTTCCTGCCTATAAACCAATTCGAATACGAATAGATCATACGAACTATGTGCTGGGGCCAAAACAAGAATATATTGTATTATCAACATCCAGTGGTGACGCTTATGCAATATTGGATTATAGTGGGACTCTTCATGGAATATATAGGACAGATGAAAGTAATTCGCGAATAAAAATAAATATAATAAGCAGCGCAGTCAATAATTTGACTGCAGATGAAATAATCTGTTGTCCAGTAGGAAAGATACACCCAATCTTCCCAAACAGTTTTATTAAATATATTGCAGATTACGATTCACTAGAGTCAAAATGGAATCCCAATGGCAAACGCTATCCTGGTTCTTCTTCTTGTGAGAGACAATTTGCACCTGCCTGGACTTCTCCTTAGTAGTCGCCTCTTCATGGCATGTCCATTTATCCTTCAGGCTTGAAGCCTTCTCATGAAGTACTAGGATATGCACTTAGAAATCGTGGATATATTCGGCGTATTCCCAAGCCAAATCAGTACCGGCGATTCGAGTTTCGAAGATATTATTTTCCCGCCGATAAAGAAGTTCGATTGCTTGCAGGAAATTTTAAATTTGTATTACGCCAAACAAAGAATATATTGTGTTATCGACATCCAATGGCGACGTTTTGCAATAAATATTACCCAATCTGCCCACACCTTTTTATGAAAGTTGTTGCAAACTGCGATTCACTACAGACTGTGTATAATTAATGCCATGAAAAAATTGTAAAATAAAACATAATAATTCTTGTGGCCTGAAGTTGGATCAAAATTAAATTAAAACATGAAAACATCATTGTATTTTTTTCTAATTTTCATTTGAATTCGTTTTTTTTTAATTTTAGCTCAATGCAAATGATGAACTTTTACGTAAGAAATCATGATTTTCAATATTAAAAACCTGTGAAAGAGTTCTAATTACTATAATTTACAGGCGGTACAAGCTGTCAAATTAATTTTAATAATGTGGTCTATTTGGTGTGATGGTGATTACCACCTTATTAATTCATGATGTTTGCTTCTTAAACTGCCCTGCTACCGTTGAATCTCAATGATAAAAAGTGTTTTCTTTTGAATAACTGACGCACTGACTCTAGTTTTGATTTCAATGTATTCAAATGAAAAGCAAATGAAATGAAAAACAGTTATTAAAATCCCAAAGGATTCAAGAAAACCTAAGCGATTTCATACTCGACTTACGCTAACTTATAGCTACTGCCACACTTCATTCGCCAGGGCGAAGGAAGGAGTGGGCAAGGTTTAGATTTCTCGTTTTTGGGAAAGGATGTACTTGTCAGGTTCACACCTTTCCCTGGACCGTTGCACGGGTTGACAACTGCTCTGGGACTGATTCGCCATTTCTATTCTGGGTTCAGTAAGCTGATTCGCAGAATCTATGCATCCTGGGCGGTGGAAAACTATCTCTGCTGGTTTCGAATTAAAATGGCTACACGTCTGTACGCCGTTATGTCCCTTAATTTCGCGCTCTGTCTTCCATCGACTAAATATCCAAAAGTGTCCGTTGGTGCAGTTTGCAGAACAACGTTCTTTAATACCTAATAAAAAATACAGGGTCGCGTCGAACTACCGTTTAAAAAGGTCTTTCCGGGCCAATGTTTAAATTTAATTATTAATGAAATCGCGGCCCATCTAAGTTCTGCTTTGAGTGCAGACGTTCATGAGATACCGTATTTCTTCCGGATTCCGTAGTAGGGCATTCTTCCAAGCATTGTGCTAATTTCGATTGGATGTTCATTTTCAAGCGACAATTTGGAAAGAATGCATGGAAGAAAGCTATATTAGGAATCTTTGACTTCGAAAAGATGCTGGCTGTCATAACGTGAAGCAAAGACACCTTTGCTTTCTTTCATTTAATATTTTTAAATTGTATTTTAAATTTTATTGAATAAGAATTATTTTTTCCAATTCAGTGTATTTGTTTTAGTAGTTTATAACTGTCAATTATCATCAGTTTCTTATTTTGAAAAAATTTTATTATAGTAAGAAATTGTTAATCAGGCAACGGTAAGTCAAATATTATGATTGAGGGTTAATTATTATAGGACAGATCAGCTGTCCAAATTAATCGGTTATTCACATAGAAAGGACGCTGAGAGATAAGATAATGTTCCTACGAGGACGATACGAAACATACCCACCCTGGACATTTTTGCTGTTGTGTAATTTATACACAATATTTATATTAACACACATTTGTATTTAACACACAGTGACCGAGGCTGTCACAGCGCGCGAACTGGACAGTGTTATTACTCCTTTCCTCCTCCCTCGCCTATAAATTCGTGCCACTCCTTATTAATCATGCTCGCTGGATACTCCCAGCGATCCGCGAGACCACTAAATATTGATTAACAACAATCAATAACTTTCGCTTAACTACCCAAATATATTATTGCGGATGAAAGACTAAGGGAACTAGTTAAAGATACAAAAGTCATGAGGCGATCCGAATGCAATACTGATAATTACCTTTTAGTTTCCAAAATAAACTTTAGTCGGAGATGGAGAAGAAAGAAAACAACAAAAACGAAACAAATTCGAATCAAGATTGAAAATTTACAGAAAACGGAAGTACGTATAGATTTTCAGAATAAGATAAACGAACGCATAGATGAAGCAACTTGGGAGGCGCTTAGAAGCATTAAAGATATAGAGGGAGCGTAGACTATGTTACCTGATATCATCGTTAAAACTGCGATAGAAGTATGTGGTACGGTGGTTGTAGGAAGAAAATCTGGTTGTGCATGGTGAAATGATCAAACTATGGAAGCCCAAAAAGAAAAGAAAAAAGCATACGGGAGAACGTTAAACATCATAAGTCTGAGCGATGAGGAGAGAAATAGGCTTGAAAGTGATTACAGACACAAAAAGAGCAAAGTTAAACGACTAGCCAAGGAAAGTAAAGATAAAATCAGAACAGAAGAAGATTAGAAATTACAAAACGACTTTCAAGGAACCATGAAACTAATATTTAAAGAGATGAAGGAAAGTAAAATACAGAGTTTGTGAGCATGAGAAACAGCAAAGGTGAAATGCTATATGATACAGACGGGATAATAGACGCTTTAAAAGACTCTGTCAAAGAATTATTAGGAGGTGAGGATATAGGGCAACAGAACTGCGACATAGAACGTAATGAATTAGAAAACTCAATTGAAAAAGTCTGTGTGCCTGAAGTTAGAGATATAATTAAGAACTTAAAAAATGGTAAGGCTGCTGGTGTAGACAGTATTAACGCTGAAATGCTTAAGTACGGGGGCGAGTGCATACCTCACAGGTTGTGCGAATTCATAAATTTATATATCGAGACGGGACAAGTCCTAGACGATTGGCAAAACGCGATTATCGTACCCATATACAAAAGAAAGGGAGATAAAAATAACTGCAATAATTACAGAGGTATCAGCTTACTAAGTACCGTAAGTATTGGGTTTATAACTTAATTCGTGCGGTTTGCTAAGAGGTGGCGTAACTTTATTATTATTCCATCGTTCCAAACATCCGGCACGCGTTGGAAAGCTATACTGTCGTTGTGCATCTTTTTCAGTATATGTCATTCATTTGAAGCGTAAACAGCTATAATTTTTGTTCACTTAAATATGTCGAACTTTGTGCCTGAAAAAGTGTTTTTGCGGGGAGTTCTGCTTCATTATTTTCATATGAAGAAAACTGCTGCCGAAAGTCATCGTATTTTGGTGGAAGTGTATGGTGAACATGCTCTAGCTGAACGAACGTGCCAAAAGTGGTTTGCTCGAATTAAAAGTGGTGATTTTAGCTTGGAAGATGAAGAACGTCCTCGTCCGCCAAAAAAGTTTGAAATTGAAGAACTGGAAGCATTACTCGATGAAGATTGTTGCCAAACACAAGAAGATCTCGCAGAATCTTTGGGATTCGCTCAAGCAGCCATTTCAAAACGTTTAAAAGTAGCCGGATACATTGAAAAGCAAGGAAATTGGGTTCCACATGAACTCAAGCCGAGAGACGTTGAAAGGCGGTTTTGCATGTCCGAAATGCTGCTGGAACGCCACAAGACGAATTTCTTTTTGCATCGGATTGTTACTGGTGATGAAAAATGGATCCGTTACGACAACCCCAAGCGCAAAAGTCATATGTGCAACCCGGCCAACTAGCCAAATCAACGGCAAAGTGGAATATCCATGGTGCGAAGGTAATGCTCTGTTTTTGGTGGGATCAGAAGGGTGTGCTTTATTATGAGCTGCTAAAACCGAGTGAAATCATCAATGGAGAACGCTACCGAACACAATTAATCTGTTTGAAGAGAGCAATAGCCGAAAAACGCCCAGAATATGCGACCAGACACGAGGCAATAATTTTCCATCATGACAACGTTTGGCCCCATGTTGCTATTCCGGTTATGAACTATTTGGAAAACAGTGGATGGGAAATTTTACCCCACCCGCCTTATAGGCCAGACATTACCCCTTCGGACTACCATTTGTTTCGGTTGATGCAGAACGCCCTCACTGGAACACGGTTCACATCAGAACAGGGTATCAAAAATTGGCTTGATTTATTTTTGACCGCCAAGCCGGCGCAGTTCTTTTGGGATGGAATCCACAAATTGCCAGAGAGATGGGCAAAAGTCATAGCTTCAGATGGGGAATACTTCAAATAATACTATGGTCTAACAATTATTATTATATAACACTATAAGTTTGGAAAAACCGCACGAATTAAGTTATAGACCAAATAAAATATACTCGAAAATACTTATTTGTAGGGTAATGGAAATTACAGCAGAAAAGATATTGGAAGTCCAAAGTGGATTTATGCCAGGAAGATCATGTACAGATCAGATACTTAGCTTATGACAGATCACAGAAAAAAGCTTAAGAGTAGGAAAAAAAGTTTTCTGTGCATTTGTTGACCTAGAAAAAGCAATAGACAAGGTAAATAGAATTAAACTTTGGGAAGTCCTTAAAGAGTTCATAAATGGCACCTACAAGCAATACAAACAATATATGCAGGCAGTAAAGCTAGTGTAAGAGTAAATTGGAAAATGAGTGACTGATTCTATATTGTGCAAGGCTTAAACAAAGATGCGTTATGTCCTCATGGCTATTCATAATATTGATGGATAAGTGCCTCAGTATGGCTCTCTTCGACGAAGAAGGTGTAGATCTCGAAACAGTGAAGGTGCGTGGATTGGCTTTCGCAGATGACAAGATTGTTATGGCAGAATCAATCGAGGACTTGTAAAGAATGTTAAATAAACTGAATACAAGTATGAAGCACATGGACTTCAAAATTAACGTAAATAAAACAAAGGTAATGGTGTTTGAAGGAAAAAGTGAAAAAACAATGTGCAACATTGTCCTAAATGATAAGAGGTTAGAGCAAGTTGACAAATACGTATATCTAGGTAGCCTGTTCACTAGCGACGGAAAAATAGGTGGAGAGTTAGATAGGCGCATAAATAAGGGTGAGAAGGTTATCGGTAGAGCAGGGTCCATTCTCAGAGATGGAAAAAATTTTAAAAAATCTAAAATGACCATATATTATACTTTATTTGTACCGGCTGTACTATACGGTAGCGAGACATGCATATGATAAGAACAGGACAAGAGTAAAATTAACGCGATTAGCATGAAACCTCTGCGCACAATATGCGGGAAAACACTGATGGACAAAGTCCGAAACGATATAACACTCAAAAAATGTGGTACAGGGGAGACACTAGTTTATATATGGGAAAGAAATCAGTTAAGGTGGTTCGGACATCTTGAAAGAATGAAAGATAAACGACTGACCAAACAGGTGTATAAAGGTAAAGTAAATGGCAGAATGCCCAGAAGTAGGCAAAAAAATAGGTAGAATCTGTGAATGAGACATTAATCCAAAGAGAAGCCTGAAACAAATACTTTGGATATTAATGGGCCCAAGTTGGGAGCCACACATAACAATTTTGTGAGGCTCTCCGAGAATTCTAGATCAATCTAAAATAGCTATACCTTACAACTATATACCTATCTACCCTATACCTATATACCAATCTACACAGTACTACTACTTTCCAACGGAGCAATTCACGCCTAACCCGAAAGGGAAACGGCTTAATGGTATAATTTAGTACCAATTCGATTTTCAAACTCAAAAAACTATAAAAAAAGCATCTCATTTAAGGCACTTGAAAAGTCGCAATTAACTATTTAAATTTTGATTCAAATAATTAATTAAAAATTTCAAGTTAGCTGCTTAGCAACACTGCACGTGACTTCAGGAGTCTAAGTTGCACACATTTTTGAAAATTCAGCATTTAGTGCTCACGCGGACCGCATCCGGCCGCTACTGTTCCCAGGCCAAAAATAAAAGATTGCTCAAACCCTTCTCAAAATCATCCATAACATAGCCTACTGGGTGAATCCTACATTTCACCTCAGGGCTGTCGTTCGTCGCTACTCGAAGCAGCAATGAAAAGACGCGGTCTAGGTCTAAACCTTTGAGTTCGCCCTGCTCGTCTGGCTTTAGGTTCGCAAGGACCGTACGCGATCCGCCACTTTGCGAGACCCTTAAGGGAAAGTAGAGTTACGGAGAAGAAGTTTCTTCGAGACGTTAAAATTTGAAAACTTCGCTGGTTGAAGGTAACTGAAACCCAGTGAAAAAGGAAGCGTGTGGGTGTGAATAGAAGAAGACTTAAAAACCACAGTTTCTCGAACGGTACGTTTGAATTACGACGAATCGCGATCGAGTCGCGTGAGTGTAAGTGAAGTTGGTGGCGAGTTCTACGACTGGGTCTACACCGAAATAGCACTGCACTTTAGGACAACGAGAGTAAGGTCAGATGTTGTCGTAATTTTGGCAGATGTAATTTTATTAGAAAGAAAAACATCGTGGCCAGCAATTGCCTTGTTTCCGATCGTCACTTGTGTCTACCTCCTTTTTCCGGGGATTTAAATTTACAGAATGTCGTGGGATGACAATTTGGGAATTGACATAGTTAGGAATTGACAAGGACAAGAGCTCCTAGTCCGGGTGTTGGGTCAAAAAGCGATTCCCCACCATAAAAATAAAACCAATTTTTTCAAATTGGCGGTTTGTACCTGGGATGACGAGTAAGCAGATCACTCTCTCGTTCGTAACACATAGCTGCTTCTGTGTAGTGGTTTAAACCTAATATAGAGAATATGGCACATACGTTTAAAATTTTTGTAAATGTTACACTTCCACTTTCTCATTTGTTTGTATAGGTTCACTCACAATCACTGATCACTTCACATGGGTGGAAGCGTTTGCACCAGTAGCTGTACCTTGGGAAGGAGCATCTCCGATACTTTGATATATTGTCTGCTTTCTCAGGAGCCGCTGCATGCTTTTCTTGCAAAGGATCTGATTTGAATTCTGCTTAGTGGCTCTTAAAGTTATTTTTAGATTCTAACTCATATTCATGGTGTTGTCCAGGGTCAGCTTGTTCGAAATTTTGAGTAATTCGTTTAACGTCACTAATATTGTACTTCCTACATCGCTTCTTACTAATAAAAGTGACACCGGCTAATATTAATATTGTGATTTGAGAGAAAAAAAATGGGTAATTAATCCCAGGATTGTTAATAAACCGAATCCACTGAATGCCTCTAATTTCTTCTCGATCTCCCATACAAATTCTTTTTTTTGTCTGTAGATGACGTCTCCTTTAGATGATGTTATATGCATTAATTCCGTGATTTTAATCTTCTTGCTATTGTGTCCAAGACAAGTGATATTTCTGTCATGTCTAAATCTAGAGGTGGCTCATAAATAAGCTCCGTAGAATGTTGTTTGACTGAAATACTGGCTCAAATTTAGGACTCTGTTTTCAATATACAGCCTGGACATAGTTGGACTTATTCCAAATATTTATAATTTAATTTTTATTAATAGTTGCATCGGGCAGATTAATTGTGCTGAATGCTCCCTGCCGAGAGAGTGAATTCGTCCCAATAAAGTCTTCACCTTGATCCAATATGAATCGTTCTGGTATGAAATTTTTAAACCACAGATATTAAACGTGTCGTGTGTTGAGTGGAGCAGCAGCTCACTTTCGTAAGTTATACTGGACGGCTTCTCATGGATCATAAGATTTCCCTTGTAGAGGTGATATTGCTGAAGGTACTTAAATTCCAAGAATTGCTGTTCTGTCGTTAGGATGCAGGTTCTTTGAGACTTATCTACGGCGATATATCTAGAATTAAAATTTATATACGCCCGACCAGACTTGGTTACACATATGTCTTGAGGTACGGATATTGAATAAATGAATGTAGCGTCGTATATGTCACCTAGGAGTTGATCGGCTGATCTTGCGTAGCTATCCAATTCGGCTTCCATCATTCTCAGCATTTCATTTGAAGTGTTTGTGTAGTCTATTTATGGCATAGATCCTCCAATTTGATTGAACGTCACTGCAGTAATGTTTAAATCAAGTTTAAACTGATTAAGCTGTCTTTCTTGATTTTTTTCTCTTGGGTGCATTTACTCGAGATCAGCTTTTAAAAATGGGTTTGTTGCCCAATGAGGTGAGACACATTCTTTTGCGCATCATTCACCTCGTTGACTTTTGCGTCTAATAGTTGCTCATCATCATAGGTGACAAGTCCTGCAACAGGTCTCATTATTCCTGACAGAAATCCTAGCATTGGAGATGCTCTCCGTTGTCTGATGTTCGTCGGTAGGTTTTGTGGATGAAGGTTTTTGGTACTACGTTCCAGTTTTTTCATCTGGAATCAAACTTCCTTCAAACGATTTTCAGCACCATCATGTTTCCTAGTAAATTAGTATTTGAAAATGTTAATGCAGTCTTCGCCGAGTGTCACTTTGCAATTCTCCAGTAGAGACGCGTTTCTGCTTTTATCTTCTTCCCTATGAACAAATCTTGCGTTTGGATACTCTTTAATTTACTTAATTTAAAAATGATCAATTAAAATTTATTCACACCTTCAATAAAATAATATTTGATTCGAGTATAGGATTTCAATGCCCACCACATAATTATTTCGGAATGAACGATTCTATATTTCCTTAATATTGGGTTCTTGAAAATAACTTTGGAAGTTATTTTGTAGTGAATTTTCTTACCCCCTGAATAAAATAGAAAAAATTGTAAAGAGAAAAAGCAACATTTGAGCAGTGCACCACCCCCGAATTATTTTGGATCCACATAATATTTGGGTAATCATGGACTTTATTTAATTTATTCTAATTGATTACATTTTTAATGTTTTGTTTCTTTTCTAGGTTTACTTTCAATTCCTGTATTTACCTTGTTTCACAAAATACTTTAGAACTGGCCTAACTTTTTGTAGATTCCTATTTAGAATTGCGCGTATTTCATAAATCGCGAGCCATCTTCAGTTTGTAGAATTACATTATGATTATCCGTTAGTCCTACGAGGTACTTATTTTATCTTTCCTTTGCATCAATTAGATGCTGTGCTGTGATTTTTTTAATCTCGTTTAATCGGACGATTAAGTCATGCGAGTATGTGCAATAGGTTTCCAGGTGGTCTTCACATAGAAACCAGGTGAGTACCTATCCGGTTCTTCCGTAAACTAATTCGAAAGGAGTAAACTCCGTCACTTCATGAACTGACGTGTTGTATGCAAACATGGCGAATAGGAGCAGTCTGTCCCAGTCGTCATAATCTTTCCGGTAATGTTTTATGTAATTTATTAAAACTACATAGCTTCTCTCCAGTGATGCATTAGTTTGAGGACGATACCCGGAAGTCGGAAAATGTCTTACGTTAAAATGTTATTCCATTTTTCTCATTATTTTTTGCGCGATCAAAATTCGAATTTTCGATTCTTCGAGAAAATTCAAAAAGTTGTTATGACATTTTTGTAGGGTATTTAAAAAGAAACGTTTTTCTGTTCAAGACTTTTTTTATATCGTGCATTGTTTAATTTGAAATAATTATTTTAACTTTTTTTTTTTAATTTTGTAAATGCTTTAACTCCGGTAATTTATTTTTTATCGAAATTGGATTCTCATC
>CAKNWT010317129.1:0-10681 GCA_932066315.1 Andricus coriarius
CGCATCGCGTCGCGTCGCATCGCATCGCATCGCATCGCATCGCATCGCGTCGCGTCGCGTCGCGTCGCATCGCACCGCATCGCATCACATCACATCACATCATTTCCAACGTCTGGTAGGGGCGGGAAGGCACCCCTTTGACTACTCACAGAAATAATGTTGGCCACACCCCCACCCCTTGCCAAGCTCTGGTTCAGCAGGGAAGGCACCTCTCTTTGACTGGTCACAGAAATAATATTGGTCAAATCCCTAACCCTCTTCAACGTCTAGTGCAGCCTGAAAGGCGCCCCTCTCTGACTGTTCACAGAAATAATGTTGGTCAAACCCCAACCTCTTTCCAGCGTCTGGTGAGGGCAAGAAGACACCCCTTTGACTGGTCACAGAATTGATGTTTGTTACTCCCCTACCCCTTTCCAACATCTTTCACGGACGTGAAGGCGCCGCATTCACTGGTCACATAAATAATATTGGT
The DNA here is from genome assembly GCA_932066315.1 of Andricus coriarius. Lineage (NCBI taxonomy): Eukaryota > Metazoa > Arthropoda > Insecta > Hymenoptera > Cynipidae > Andricus > Andricus coriarius. The sequence goes on from CAKNWT010317129.1 coordinate 473, forward strand.
CAAACCCCTAACCCTTTTCAACGTCTAGTACAGCCGGAAAGGCGCCCCTCTCTGACTGGTCACAGAAATAATGTTGGTCAAACCCCAACCTCTTTCCAGCGTCTGGTGAGGGCGGGAAGGCATCCTTTTGACTGGTCACAGAATTGATGTTTGTTACTCCCCTACCCCTTTCCAACATCTCTTAGGGACAGGCCAACAACCTGTATTGCGCACGTACTGCGCCGCGCTTAAAAATTGCTACTTGTAAATTTCGATAGCAAAGGCTTCCAATCTGATAATCCAGTTTTTTAACTTTTGAAAAATATTGATTAGATCGAAAATTAGTAACAGTCAAATTTGCAAAAAAACGTCATTTTTTCAACTTTAAAAACGTATAACTTTTTAAATATGCATTTTACGGACAAATGACATGAGACCTTTTCGTCGTAAAATGGCCCAAATTACCTAAAAAAAATTTGTCCTGTTAAAAAAAAGCATTTGTTTATAATTGTTTAAACAATTGCAACGTCTCAAGTCGGACGGGAGGGTACCCCTCTGTCTGGTCACAGAAATAATAATGGTTACAGTTCTACCCTTTTCCAACTTTCCTAAGATATAATAAAAGATATAATGAAAGTGTAATAATGTACAATAGTTGTATATAAGAATGCATCGACAGAGAACGTTTTTGCCGGTACCGGCAGGGCACCCACTATTTTGGAAAAAGTGAACCTAGTAGCAAAAAGTACTGCAATAATCTTAATAAAAGAAGTAGAAATATTATTCACTCATATGAACTTTGAGTGCAAATAAGAAACCTGAAAAAAAGGTATTTCGATCAAAACTGTTTAAATGACGCAGTAATATTTTGTTAATATCGAAATCAGTGTTTCTTTATGTTAGAAATTTTCTCATTAATATGTCGGAAAAAATTCGTCCATTCATGCTGAATATTGTTCCAAATGTTGTGATAAATGGCTTTGAGAATTTTTTTTTTGGCGAGGTTTGACAAATTCAAGCGACCTACCCCACACAGTGACCTACCTTTGCATATTATACTCCATAGTATACTCTACGCTTGGACTCCTGCATAATAAAAGTATCTCCGCCTTTCAAAACATAAAATAATATGAAAATCAACTTATTTATCAGAAGGTAAACTTTTTTAGAACTGAGCCAACGACTACAATGACTTACCACGCCAATGAGGGAAAGGAGCGTGGGTACAAATTTCATTAAGAGAAGCGTATTGCCAGCTGGGTCAGCCTGCTGGATGAAAGAAATGAATGAATTTATAGTTTTTAATATTTGTCCATTGTGTCACGTTGAGCGGTTGGGTGCAATGTAGCTCGAATGGCTGCGGAAGATGGCAAGCTATGCACCTGGCGGAATTCGTCTCTTCCACCTTCTGTCGCCGCTGTTTGCGCTTTTCTTAAAACTATCTTTTACTTTCTTCTCGCCGGATACGAGATTATTACCAGTAAACATATATATTCCTTCTTTCTGCAGAATAAGCCCCCCACTGTCATCAACACCCAGCAAAGAAGAAATAATGGATACGGATTGAGGCGAATTAAAATCTTTGAATGTGGGTGAATTCCGTTTTCTGATTCGTTTCAACGAATCGAGACGCATTTATATAAATTGAGACAGCGCGAGATGAATGCGTGTGAATTCACATGAATGCGTGGTCAAGGTTAATTCAAAAAAAATTATTAAATAGTGCATGCGTCGTGACTTGAACCAGTGATCCTTCGTGTATCAGTCAACAGTGTCCACACTGAGCTACATGACAATTTACTAAACATTTACAATAAATTATGTATGCCCAGCACGTTGTTTTTTCTGTTACGCATTAAATTTTACGAATCAAAACTGGCTGAAATTCGCCCTGACGAATTGGGGCGAATTCGAGTATATATTTTACTCTCACGAATTCAGACATTGGCACACTGGTCTAATGCGTCATTGTCTCAAAGCGGCATTTGCGGGTTGTCTTAATCTTCTCAATTCAAATCGTATCAATAAATTCTTTTTTGCTGGACAGGTTCTCGACGCAAAATACCAGGCACCATCTTTAATAGTGCTATGCGGCTACACGAGAAATTATAACTTCTAAACGCAAAATTTTTACGGGGAATAAATCCAGTTTGTGGTATAAAAATATAATTTCGAGTTTTTAAAATGTAACTTAATTGTAAATAACTGATAGGATTGTAATTTGAATCTAATGTTAATACTGAATAAGGAATTTATTCTTTAGTTATTTAAGTTAAAATCACAAAATAAATCTTCTTTCAAGATAAAATTTAAATTAGCTGTAAAATATATTACAGCTGGTTAAAATTCTTTTCGTGTGCTTGTTACAGAGTTGTACGCAACAAGTATGGTAACTGAGGGTTGACTTGTGTTCGAACTTTTAATGTGACACTAGCGAACGAGGAAAGTCTGCTTCAAACGACGTGGGGAGATATACGTAGTAAATCCAGATAGAAGTTGTTCGACCATGCAAGACATAAAGTTTGTCCAGGTCAATTTTCTTATTCCTAACGTCGTTTTCAGTTATGTGGTTAGGGTTCACAAGTTCGATATTTCTAATTTGAAAATTACCAACCTAATGAAAATGTTATAAGTATTACTGGGAAGAATCCACAACTCTAAGTGTTATATCAAACAATATAGAGTAGTAGAACTGAAGGTCAGCGTCCTCACATGAGCCATATGTTTAACATTATTCTTTTAATGAATAGTATAATGTACAATATCTCAGCGCTCCAGATACTATTGCCTATATTTCTTGGATTATTATTCACATATGATTGTAAAAAATTAGATCAGTCACCTCAGGTTGACCACGAAAATCTTTCGTTCGGCCTACTACACTTGAGATCCTCAAGGGAGAGTTGAGACTCGGGTTACTCCATTTTTATTGGTGTTGCTGTACCGGAACTAGTTAACCTTTTATGGATTTTTGTTGGCTTGAGTTGGCGCAATTTTCAAATCACAGTTTTATTTGCAACAGGATTTACTACAAAATAGAGGCAAATCTCATCACGCGAACATGACAAATTATTGCGGTGGTTAGTTATTAAGGTCAGGGAAGAATAATATTTCATTTGAAACACACATACTTCAAAAATTTCATGAACAAAAGCATTAATAAAAAATAACACTGTTGAAACTCTTCGCGTCCCATGAAAATATCAAAGTTTCGGTACAGCGTCTACCATTGGAAGGGGAAACGTGTCTTAACTCTCCCTAGAGGATCTCTATGGTACCCTAAGGTCGGCCAGGTAATTTATAGAATGAATTACTAGCGACATCCAGTGAAGTTTCGATACGATTTTTCTGTTCTGTTAATTCTGTCGTCTTAAATACGTGCTCTCCGTGAAATTACTACTAAAACACAACCTCTGAACGTCATTTTTGTCATGCCCCAACAAGGGATTACAGAAAAATGATCTATAAACCCTAAGTTTGACCGGATGACCAAACATAAGATTTTACTGAAGAAGCGAATTTAGTATTTCGGTCAGTGCTTAAAATTCCCAACGAGGCACTTTAGCATTAGTATTATGACGCAATACAGGGCTTAAGAATGCACAAAACAGTATCTCCCTCGCGTGGCCGACCTATTGTTCCACTAAGTTATAGTCTCTTTATGAATAATGGAATTTTTTATAATATGACCGACGAAATAATAAAAAACTCTGCCGTTCAAGAAATTTCATCTTTGCAAATAAAAAAAAATTTGGCGTTCAAAAGGAGGTTTAAAGGCCCAATTAACAGACAAATTCTACTGTCAGCCAGTGGAAATCCTGTCTGATTTGAATCAGTGTGTCATTTCTAGTTTTTTTAATCTGTTAAATCCTACTGAATTAGAAGTGAGAGAACACACAAAAAACTCAGATTACTAGCATAATTTTAGCAAAATTAACTAAAAACCTAGTAAAATCAACTAGATTTTCAGTTAACTCAAATAGCAAAATAAAATAAAAGCCCTAACCTTTTATCTTTTCTCGATATCAATATTTTTACTGAATAGAGAAAAAATCTTCAGTTAAGACTAATTCTCAGGTGGATACTTAGGGGTAAATAGTACGAGGTGGATACCAGTATGAACTGAATAATGCGAAAAAGTGACTGGCTTTTATAGAAAAAGATATAATCAGCCTATATACGACATAATAAATATTTTTTAATTGCAAAATGTACTTTTCAAATGTCGATAAAAATTTTGGCATCTAAAAGATGATTATTTTTTGAGGAATTAGATTGCTGTTACAATTCTTTCACTGATTTCTTCGATTCGTCAAACACTTGCATTAAGAACCGTCTAATGATTAATTATCTTAATTTTCATCGGACATATATTTTACGTTTTTATAATAAAAAGTGTCATTCGGCAAGAGGTGAATAAATTATTGTGATGTTGGGCTTGGGCATCAAATGGTTTCAAAGTTATTTTTCTGCATTTAGGCTACGAGTCCAATTAAGTAAGTGTTACAAACCAAAGAACTTTTAGATAAATAAGTCATTTCATGCCTTTTATCAACAATCAACATAAGTTGTAGCTCATACAATTTTTATAATATGTTAAAAAAGAATTACTGTATACATAAAAACCAGTTTTTGAATAACAGTTTTGGATTATTGTGTCCATATAAATAAAAATGGAATATGTCAATAAGTATAAAATGTAGGCCAAAGGGCTAATTTAATTCTTGTGATGGTATTCCTATGTAGAAATCCAAACAGGGATCTGGCCGAGATCCGACCGGATAGCCTTAATATTAGACGGGCACCGGCCAGGGAAATTGTCCGGGATCCGGCTAAAAAGAACACGGTAAACTGGTCGGATTCCAGCTTCACTATCAGCTGTGACCCGATCTAATAACCCAGCCACAGAATGGTTAAAAATGTTGCTCCAGGCGAGAGATTTATGACTTTTTTGACTTTTAAGGCTGATCGTAAAAAATATGGTGAATTTAAAAAGTCAAATCAAGGCGAAAAATTCACGCTAAGAGATTGGAGATGGAGTAGCTGGAGAGAGATGGAGTAAAGTTTTAATCATTGAAGCTAAAATGACCTAGCAATTTTCTTATGGTTAGAGCCACGTGATGCTTTGATGTTAGGAAGGAAGAAAGGAGAAAGTGAATAGGGTAAGTGTGCCAATTATTGCGGGTGCACCTATTACTGCGTTTTTTCACCTAATTAGGAATAAGCTGAGTACAAATAATATTTTGACACCAAACAATTCCTGTAAATTAATAAGAATTTACTCTACTGAATAACAAAAGCCAAAAAATTGATAACTTAGTTATATATTCTTAATAAATATTTTTAAAAAAACATTCATAAAACGTGAAAAATCCAACATTTTGCTTCTATTTCAGTTACCGGAGTACTGCTCTTTAATTAACTTTAGGTTTATTGCATAACCTTGTACGCAGTGGAGAAATGATTTCTTTTTAATCAAAACACTTGTTTGAATAGAATCAACATTTAAAAAAATGTAAATTGGTTTATTATCAAAATAATCAAGTCCGCAGCAATAGGTACCCATTTATTAAATAAGCACTCACTACTGCGGTCCGAAATTCAAGCTATATGTACCTAATACTGCGGTGCTGCCAACATGTGAACTTAACATTCACTTTAAGTTTTTGAATGAACACACGCCAGACGCTTTGAAATAATAGGTTAATTACTTCGATTTAATTTATTGTTATACTATGGCAATAGAGAAAAAATTTAACAAAAAGGAACTAAAGAGAACATCAAAAACTAAAAGAAATCTTCAAAAAGATGTTTTTACGGAAAAGAAAATTTGCTGCTTGCCGTGAAAGAGGTTATGCAAGGAGAAACTTTTGCAGCTGTATTACGAAAATATTCTATGCGAGAATGAACAATAAGAGCCCGTTGTAAAAGAAGATATGCAGAAAAAAACCCTGGACCGAATACAATTTTATCTAAAGAAGAAGAGAGTCTTGTGAAGTGGATTTTCATTTCTGCTAATCGAGGATTTTCGGTTACAAAACAACATTTACTACAAAATGTTTAATTACTTATAATAGATTTAAAGATGAAAAATCCATTTAAATATTATTTACCTGGTCGTCATTGGTTTGAGGGATTTCTAAAAAGAAAAAGCCTCCTGAGATATATTTTTTTTCAAATATACTTCAGATATTTAAAGTAGTTTATTTTACTTTTGAAATTATATTTTTTTAGTGGTTAGATTATACTTTGAAGAAAATGACTTATCTACAAATGCTTTAAAAAAAAAAAGTTATTTGACAGAAATTTAACCCACAGTTGTTCATTTATGATTCATATGCTCGTAAATAAATAAAATATAAATCCGCAGTAATAGCTACCTTAGTTCGCAGTAATACGTACCCGGTCTTTTTTCAACCGCATAAATAGGTTCAATATGTTCTTTTTTCAATTCTTTACATTTTTAATACGTTATGTTAGGTTCTCGTACTTGCAATTTTTTTTAATGCACAAAATACATTATTCATTAGGCTGAAACAGAAGAACCATATTATTTCAATATAAAATAGATGAAAAATTGAGTAAAATTGAGGTTAAACAATGACACCGAGTAATTATGACTCTTACCCTAAACCACACTAAACTTCAATTTAAAATAATAATTAGTCGCACAGAAACGCTGTGTTTAAATTGATTACTGAAATAAAGTTGATTTCGATTACGAATCACGATTTTATTCGAAATTTACTAAGTGTCAACACAGACGCCAGGTGCGCATGCTGCAAAAAGAACCTTATATTTTACTGAAAACCAAGTTAAATATACTAAACCTCTAAGTACTTATATGAACAACATGCCAGTCTAGTCAGTGTTTCGAGAATAAGCAACTAAATATGACTGTAGTTGATGGTTACCAGTACCAATTCTCAAGTGACGCTTACTTGCGAATCAGTAGATTTTACCGAACCAGTCACTGTTCTGCACTGTCCTTCGATTCTGAAATTACGAATTATGAACATGTAACTTTAACAGATAATATAAACAGATATAACTTATTTTTAACGGTATATACTATAGCTTAGACGAAACTGTAAATTGTAAAAAAAATTCTAAGAAATAGTAACTAAATAAACGGTTTATTCGTAGATATACTTTTGGATATACTTATAGTTAATCGGTATTTGTGAGTTACAACGCTTACACCTGAGGACGCAATGCGATGATCTTAACCGCTACTTTATGACTTAGGTGACGACCCCGGTATCGACGTCCGAATACCCGTCCATGCTATCATGCATACACAACAAACGCTCCCGTTTACCTCATATCAATACGACGCATCTGTAACAGATGCAAAACACAAACACGTCTTGCGCCAATACACACTCAACTTTACGTGATCTGTGAATGAGCCGTGCCGTACAAAAAGTTGTTATCTATTCACAAACCCCTTTATTGCTAACAGTCTTCGTCGTGTTTTCACTCGGTTGAACTACTGTCGAGCGGGAGGTTTGACGCCGAGGATGAATGTGGAAACTCGATGCTATCAAATGTCTGCATTTAAACTCATATGTGGGTAACCGGCTGAGCTCAGGAGTTTTGATTTCCTGCAGTTTTCCACATCTTTGGCCAAATTTTCATGCGAAGGCGAGCGCTTCTAATAAACATCCGGCTACAGATGGTAGAGGATATTAGAAATTGAAAAACCCACAGGATTGAGTACGACAGGCATTTGCTTGGAGGCTTATTATGACAGTTGAGGTAATTGGGGATTCGGGAAGGTTGTAAGCTAATGATTTATTTTTGATGATTTCATGTGAAAGGGGGATTTTAGATATGTCTCATCCCGAAAGTAAAATACATGGAATAAAAAACTAAGGTAAACACCAAAAATGATACATTTTCATTGAAACTCAAAAACCCTATAATATTCCTGATCTAATGCCACTAAAGAAACGGAAGTTATTTCGGTCGCTTAGAGGGTGGATACTAAGTGATTTGGCAATTTTTGGAATCTTGCCGAAGACATAGAATTGCCTCTGGGTCTGGTCTAGATTCGACGCAAAGTGATTTCCCTCGTTTTCGTAATCCAGAGGTTATTGATCGACTTTATCCCCATGGCATCGACTCGTGAACGAATCGAACGTGATATATATGTGTACAGAGGATATAAGGGTAAGGCTGAAGGGTGCGGAGGATAAATAGAGTGAACCTAGTGGAGAACGCAGGCACGATCGTCGCGTCGCGTCGGCCCGATGCGGTGTCTGGTCCCAACGTGTGAATACCGTGAGTCCGGAATAAGGGGTGGATTTTAGGGGCTTTAACATGAATAGGCACCCCACATATATACGAACCAACCTACCTTCAAGCTTTCTAGTGCCGACCTAGTCAGATGGGTTGCGTTCGTATAGTAAGTGCCGGAGATATACATTTTTCAGGCAGAGGGCCAGCCAACGCCTCGGATTGCCTCGCCTCTTCCATGTCCGGTGTCCACTACGATTCATTATCTCTCTATTCATCGACATAACGGATGTCCTGCACTCCGCTTAACTCTTGAAACCCACTAGGAACACTTCAAAATTTCAACCCTGAACGGCGCTGTTAAGAAATCCTGCAACTAGTCTTTCATTTTCATTCCATCCATTTTTATTGTTCTTTCATGTAATGTCAGAAGTTGTCCAGGTATCAGGAAGGGTTTCTAGGTTTAACTAGATAGATTTCGTTTTTGTGATGAAACGAATTGTTCAGTGGTCCAGATGCAGATTCCATATTTGCTAGAAATGATTACTATGCGTGCCGGAGGTTTAAAAAAAAAATGGAAATGAAGATCAAGGCATGTAGATGTGTATGAAAAATAACATTTTCTATGTTATAATAATGTTTTTTTTTTGCTATTAAAGATTGAAAAGTGAGAGAAATGAGAAAATTTACTTTTTTAGACTACCGTTCTTTCAGATTCTTTTAGATTTTAGATTAGATTTAGATTACAAAATCTTTTAGATTGTCTTCGAAGATGGCTCAAATTGAAGCGTTTGGAATATCGACGTTTATTACAAAATAATAAATTTGCTATGTTCCAGCGCCTTTTTTGTAAAGAGAATTTGAAAGTATTTTGCAAATAAGGAAATTCAATTTTTTTATACGTATATGCTGGAAACTTTACTTTTAGTTAGGTTTCTTTAGGGATGGTCAAAATTAAACAATCAAACCTACCAATGAATAGAACAGGTCCTAATTACCCAAAAACGATCGTTTTTTTCAATCATATATTATAGGATTAAGGTCAGTAAATATGCAAACACGCTTCCTTCAGTATGTCCGTTCGACTCCATATATAGGTAGAGCCTTTCTAAGAAAGTACAAAAGTATTGTATTCTTTATACAAACCTTCTTACTTTAAATACATTAGAATTTCATGTTTAATTATACTAATACGAACGAGTCAAGCCATGGCAAGAATTTATGAAATCAGAATCTTTCAAAATTTAAAAGGCGATTGACACTTAACCCTTTAGTGTCTAAATTCGTTCCAGAAAACAACTTTTGTTTCACTCCCTACATATTTCACTTTGCCCAAATATAAAAAGCTACATATTACACAGTCATACAAAAAAAAATAATTCTGGTATAGGGTCAGATCACGATTATTCTATGTTTTTCGGGTCCCTGAAACATGATGGGGAGAATCGGACTTCAGATTCGGTTTCAGAGACCCTATAAACATATAGTAAAAATGGCCTGACCCCAGGCCAGAATTATTTTTTATTTTTGTGTGGCTGACATGACTTTTTCGGTTATGTCAAAAAGCTAAAATGATGGGGTAAAATGGACTTGAAATTCGATTTCAGCTACATCGAAACATATAATAAACATGGTCTGACCCCCAGGTCAGAAAAGAAAAAAATGTTGTGTGGATGTATTATTTTAGAAAATTATTATTTTAAATTATTTTTAGTTTCAGAAATAAAGCTTTTTGGTATTGTCGCTTTAGGTGTGAAACCCTCTTTAGGACAATGCTGCAACGTTAATCAAATCATTTGATTCGAGCCCAAAAACGTGCGGTTTGGCATTTAGAAACAGTAAAGAAAATTTTAATCCGTTAATGCAAAACGTACTAGATTTTATAAAGTAAGTACCAGGTGTATAAGCTCAAATCCGCTGTTTTTTACGCAAAAGAAAGTCGTTTTTTTTGCAGAAAATAAAACAAACTTTATTCAAAGTATTTTCCCT
>CAKNWT010317132.1:0-12020 GCA_932066315.1 Andricus coriarius
TAGTCTGTTTGATATGCCTATTTGCACTAATTATAGTTTCATTGAAACGCATGTTCTTCACGAAGTCTGCATTGCGATATATGTGCAGAATCAGAGAAATGCATTAGCTGAGCAAATAATCCCACCCACAACTGAAAATCGTCTTTAGCGAAAGTACGGTACAGCAATTTGGTTGTATGTGATACTCGTAGTGAGTACGATCTTGGCTCATTAATAACGAAATCATGTTATTCTTCGAACCGAAATAGTTTAATCAGACAGGCCCACTAAAATTAAAATTGGTTTCTACCCAAAGACTGAATTAAATGACCTGAAGGATTTTGATGTTTTAAAAACAAATGCGTTGACGAAATTTGTCCTATAGCTTAGGATTTCTAGATATCCTACCCCAAAAGTGAAAAAATGGCAATTTTCAGCGATGCTTGAAAAAATATAACAAAAACCGAGAAACTAGCAAAAAAGGCGAAGAAAACGAATAAAATTGTGTTATTCGATTGAGCTCCGAATGTAATCTCAGTTTTCCAGTGTGAAACTGAAATGGTTAATATGCTGGTAATGGCTATTTTTTTACTTTTAGGTTAGGATAACTTGAAATCCTGAGGTATGAGTAAAATTAGGATAAAGGATTCGTTATTAGGGCATACACATTTTTCGGGATCACCTAGTCCGGTCTTTGAGAAAAATTTTGTCGGCCTGTGTTATAGGTATTATATTGATAATTTTATTAGAATTTTAAATAATTCACTATTGAACGACCTTCAGTATCCAAAATAGAAAATTTCAATTTAGTCACATTAAAAATTAAACATTTGATTTAAGACTTATTGTTCGGAAACTTTTAGATTTTCAAACTCTGAAGTCGGGATCTTAAGGCTTTAAAGCTGAAAAGTTTCTACGTTTGAAAACTTTCATGTCGTTAACTTCTAAATCTGGAAGATTTTTTAGGTAAAACTTTCTACCTCCAAAATGCAGAGCTTTTAATTTATGAATTTGAAATGTTTAGGCTTTATATTTGATAAGCTTCAGACTTTAAGTTGTGATTTCACATATACTAAATTGCATCTATTTAAATTTTTTAATTTCTAACTTCATAATTGGAATAAATAATTCAAATTGCGATTCAAATATGAAAACAATTTTCATTTGAGATTGTGCAACTATATCATCAAGATTCACGGCAGTGAATCGCTGCCAAGTAAACAAAAAACCACAAATATATTTTCACGAACTATCCATACACTTAGCCCCTTTTGCGGATATTTCAGCCATTCTTCATAGATTTCCGTAAAAACCTTTCGAATTAATTAAAAAAACATGAAAAATGTGATACATTTTTAGCAGTTCAGTCGACCTGTTGACTACAATGTTCAACCGATTCCTCTAAAAATTTCGGGATGAATTGACGAGACAACGCTTCAGCGTCAATTTTAGGAAATTTTGATTCAATTATTATTTCTAAAGATATTTCACTTTTTATGACCAAAGTTCGATTTTTTAGCAGTTCAGTCGAGCTGCACAGAAAAAACCAGAGATTTAATTTTTCTTTCAGGTAATTTTCTAACAAACTCATTTTGAACTTGAGTTATGTTTGCTCTAGTGATAAATGTAAACACTGAAAACCAATTAAATTACTTTCAATATTCGTATTACTCAATGTGAACCAATTATGTTTCAATTTTGTTTCAGTGCATTTCGACGCCGTTTCTTTGTTCAAAATGAAACTTTTTTATGCGGAATCATGAAAATTCAATTGACTAGATGAAGCTCCAGTGCTCTTATTCAAGAAATTTTGATTTACGAATTATTTCTTGTAGAAATTCTTTCGGCCTACTGGAGGTTACACTATTCAACCGATTTGTACACATTTTTAAACATATAACTCTATTAAATGAATATATGAAACTATATTTCGAAAAAAATTTATTCATTAATTATTTTTTAGGATTTTATTCAAGATTTTACACCTTTTATTTATTTTTCCATCAAGTTTTTAGTAATTCAGTCGACCTGTAGCTTACACTATTGAACTCATTTGTACATTTTTCCATAACTTTCTAAGCTGAATTGCTTCATGAAATTTTGATTCATTAATATTATGTTCCAAGATTCTGCACCTTCAATTAAAAAACTTCGATTTGGTGGTAATCCAGACGACCTAGAGTTTACACTATTAAACCGAATTATAGAAAATTTTTAACATAACTCCGCTAGATGAATATATCGGAAAACGGAAACACTGTTTATAGTTATACTTTTATTTATAATATCAATATAAATACCAATTATCTGTGTTATATTCTGTAAAGTATTAAATTTTCTGATTACAGTAAAAAGAGTATTACATTTAATATATAAATTTATATTAAAAAATAAATGAAATCTCGCCGAAAATATCTACGACGCGGAAAATACTGCCAAGTAAAAAGTTATCAGCACAATCAACATAGTTTGTGAAATCAAAGTTTGCTAAGTAATTCTAAAAGATACGTAAATTTCAAACTTAATTGAATTGATAAAATTACACTAAATTTTAACATAAATGAAAAGGGAAAAGTAGTTACGTAACTCTTTCATTTTACTCTCATCTCTTTAATTTAGCTGGAAATATGAGAAAAAGGTTAGTTTCAATAATTAATTAAAAGTGAAGCAAATTTGAAGCAGAGTTTTATAAGATAAAGTTTAAGTGCTATATAAGATAGAGGATAAGTGATATAAGGTAAGATGATTCTTTATGATTGTGCAATGTTGAAATAAAATGGTATAATTTGCACATGGTCCACGATAATCCCAAAATTTTCACTCCCTCCCTTTTAATTAATATTTATCCAAATAAAAAAATTTATTTCCCATAAACTACTATCAAATAGCACAACACTTCGACCAAGTTTGACTCAAGTCGGACAACTTTATGATGTTTTGAGTGGGTACACTTGAGAAATAATTCCCCATATGAAGGAATTTTGGTAAAAAATGCAATATAACATGGGATATTATGAAATATAAGGCACTATGACACATCAGGTAATATGGCACATAAAGTAAAGTTGCACATGGGATAATCTAGCACATAGGGTCTATATTTAGTACAATATTTTACTATGATTTTCGAAAAAATTCACTTTAGCTGGGTCAGGGCTAGGCCAGGGCAGAGTTCCGAATTCATGAAACAGCGATGGCGACATCTTCTAATATAGAGAGAAAAATAAAATAGAAGAGAAAATCTCGCCAAGTTTTCATTCTTTTTCCATTTTTAATACATTCTCAAAATTTCCGCAATTTTTTCAATTTGATACATTTAAAAAGTTCAGATATCTCTTTTACTTGACAAAATTTTGTGCATCGTAGATGTTTTTGGTAAGATTTTTATAACCTTATTGCAGGAAGTTTTCAACTGAATTCGATTACTAGAAAATAAATTAAAGGTAGGAAGTCAATACGATGAGAAAATCGATAGTTCGCAATGTTTGTACGTGAATGTTACTTCAAGTTCTGGTTTTATCACTTTGTCTCGGTCAGGGCACTTGAGGAAGTCTACAAGTAGCACACGAGGTTTATACAGTTGAGGTAATGTGATGGAAGTTACGTTCTACGTAAGTCTGCAAATCCAAAAGTGTATATATGTATGTATGAGGGAATGAAGCTACAGGATGTAAACTCTTAGATTTACGTCGTAATAAACTTGAAAAACGAAATTATTCTATGAAAGCTATTATAAACAATGTTCCAGAAACTACTATGCTATTAATTTGCATTTCTAAGTCCTTTCAAAACTAACTTTTCTCAATATTCATTTATTAAGTTTGCAGAAATGTATTCAACTGTTCCATTTTATAAAGTCAACTGCTTCAATCAACAAAGGACCGATTTCATATGAAATCGGGCAGTCTGATTCTGTCATGTCACGGAATTATTTGAGGCTTGTTCACAAATTGACATAAGTCAATTTTCTCGACGGTAGCTTGTAGAAAAATCTACAGTCCTTCAATTCCTTTAAAAAGTTGAAAATAAAAAAAAGGACAAGAGGGCGTATTACCGACACCTTAACAACAAATTAAAAAAAAAGAAGAAGAATACTATTTTATGTGTTTATCAGGCCTCACAGTCCCTATGGGATAGAATATAGGGACCAAAGGGTAATTTTTGTCACGCTCATAGGATACTTTCTTCGGGCTCAAAGGGTTACGAATTAAGGATAAACTCATAAGACTTCAAAAAAATTCAAGGTGAATTCCAAATAATTCAAATGAATTGAAAAAAAATTTTAATCCATAAGATTCCATTGATTTCCGTGAAATTGGAATCAATTTAGAGAAATTTAAGATAAACGAGAAGAATTCGATAAAATTCACAAAAATTCAAGGTGAATTAAAAACATTCAAACTAAAAATTCCAAAAAATCCATTGAATTTAATAGAATTGAGTGAATTTAGAAGATCTCAAGTAAATTTTAAAAATTCAAGAGAATATCAAAGACTTGAAAAGAATTCACGGTGAATTAAAAAAAAATCTTTTCAAATCTTTAAAACCCTACTAATTTCTAATAGAAGAAGTGACTAATGACTACAAAACAATTCAAGTTAAATTCGAAAGAATTCAAATGAATTGGAACAATGTTAAAAATCGAAACAATACGATTGAACACAATAAACTTTGAGTGAATTTAGTGAAATTTAAAGGAAATGAGAAGATTTAGATGAAATACATAAAAAAATCGAGCTGAATTTCAAAAGCAACCAAGTGAATTAAACACAATTAAAAAATATGAAACAATTAATTGAATTGAGTAGAATTTAGAAGAATTTGAACAAATTAAAAAGAACTCAGGATAAATTAATAAGAATTCAGCGCGAATTCCAAATGAATTGCAAAAAATATTTGAAAATCTCTTCAAATCCTTGAAATCCTACGAAATCCCTCACTTCTTGTGAATAAATACTTTGAAATACATTAAAATATCAAAATCTTTCAAAATCCCTTAAAATTATTAAAACCTTTGGAAATCCCTTGAAATTGTTTGAATTTCTTGGAAATGCCTTGGAATCTTTTAAAATACCTTAAAATATTTCAAAGTCTTTGAAATCCCTTTAAACTGTTGAAGTAAATAAAAAAAATCTGCGAATCGTTTAGAATTTCCCAAAATATTTTAAATCCTCCGATATCTTATGAAATCCCTTGAAAGTTTTTAAAGCTCTTGAAAATGACTGGGAATCTTTTCAAACAACCCAGAATATTTAAAATCCTTTGAAATCCCATTAAATTGCTGAAATCAATTAAAAATTTCTTTGTAATCTTTTAAAAAAGCCTAAAATATATCAAACCCTTTAAAATATTTTTTAATCCCTTAACATTTTTTAAAGCTCTTGAAAATTCCAAGGAATTAAATAAAAATCTCTTAAAATGCTTCAAATCCTTTGATCATTTTATCAATTGATTCTCAGGATCAAATAAGTACAAACTTTTAAAAAGTCAAAAAATCCACTGAATTAAGTGAATTTAGTAGAATGCAAGTGAAATAATTTTTTTTAAGGAATTCCGGATAAATTAATAAGAATTCAGGGTGAATTCCAAAAGCTAATCTAAAAACTCTTAAAATCCTTGAAACCCTACGAAATACTTATAAAATCCCATGAAATCTTTTAAAATATCTTAAAACCTTATAGGCCCTGTAAAATCGTTGCATATCTTCCGAAATTCTAGATAATTATTTACCCTAAAATATTTAAAACCCTTTGAAATCTCTTCCAATTATTTAAATCAATTAATAATTCCTTGAAATCTTTAAGGATTCCCTAAAATATTTCAAATCCTTTGAAATCCTACGAAATAGCTCACTTCTCGTGAATACATTCTTTGAAATCCGCTAAAATATTATAAAATTCAGTGCAATTTTTTTATATTTCCTGAAATCCTTAAAAATGTATTAAAATACCTTGAGAATTTTAAAATCCCTTAAATTCATTGAAATTTTCAGAAATCTTATAAAATAAGTTAAAACCTTATAGGTCCTATAAAATCGTTCCATATCTTCCGAAATCTAGAAAATGCATTATCCTCAAATATTTCACACGATTTTCAATCCATTCAAATTAATGAAATTAATAAATAATTTCTTGAAATCTTTTGAAATTCCTTAAAGTATTTCAAATCCTTCGAAATGCCATTAAATTACTAAAATAAATTAAAAATTACTTAGAATCTTTCAAACTAACCTAAAATATTTTAAATCCTTTAAAAGTTTTTGACATCCCTTGACATTTTTTTAAACTCTTGAAAATGCCAAGGAATTTGAAAAAATACCCGTTAAATTCTATGATGATAATTCCTGAAATCCTTGAAAATGTATTAAAATACATTGAGAGCTTTAAAATCCCTTAAAATCCTTGAAATCTTCGGATCAATATGGTTTTAAGATATTTTAAAAGATTCTAAACGCTTTGAAATCTCTTCAAATCAATTAAATTAATTAATAATTCCTTGGACTCTTGTTAAATTCCCTAAAATATTTCAAATTAAAAGCTCTTGAAAATGCCTTTGAAGTTTTAAAAATACCCTAAAATCTTAAAAATCCCTTCAAATTATTGAAATCTTTTAAAATGCTTTGAAATATTTCAAAATAATTCAAGACAATGCAGTGACATTATTAAAAGTTACATTATGAGCTGCACATGAGGTACCATAGGGACCAAATGTTTACAAATAGGGTACTTTAGGGACCTTAACTGAATATAGGGTACAATAGGGGATATAGGGACCGGTCTGTGAGACCTGGTTTATTGTTTGGTAACGAAGAAACAAATACGTTTATCAGAAATTCCTCAAACTTAGGAATAGAAAGAAGTATTACGCATGTTCATCAAAGTGTTTTTGCTCATCGGTATCATATAATTTGCTATATAGACGTGCAAAAAAATAAAAGAGTAATTTTTCTCTTTTATAAAATTCATTTTAAAAAATTTGACTAATAAAGTTATCGTTAATTTCTTAAAAAACAACACTAGAAAATGATGCCGTGCATATCCCGTTAAAATGTGCAAAGTTTCATCAAGATCGGATAAGAATTGCGCTGTTAAGGTAGTTGTCGTGCCAAGAACCACTTTCTCTATGATGATATTTCAAATAAGAAGCATGATTTTTTATCAAAAAATTTTAAAACTTACCAAGAACATTTATGCAAACAATGTTTGTTTAAAACTGTTAAGAAGCGACACTAAGAAAAAATTAAATTACAAAAACTTTTGTAAAAATAATTATTGTTTGTAAGTTTTAAACTTTTTCCGTAAAAAACGTTTTTTCTTCCATAAGAAATGGCTGACAAAACTGTTTCAATTCTTAAAATCACAGAAAACTGTTGTTTCCAGACATCTGATTCTTGGTATGATAACTAACTTAATCAGATAAAAGCTGAAAACCAATAATTTTTTCGATAAAATAGCTTTGGAGTATTTTTCTTCGTCCTTGGCGGCGATTTGCTATCGCAAATCTTAATAATAAGCTTACAATCTTTAATATTCAGTTTGTTCCCATTTACAAAGATGGTGGCTTGCATTATGAATAAGTGTTAGCGAAACAGAGACATTACAAAAATTGTATTACCATTTACCCATAAAAGTCAGTAAACGTAGATAAACGCTGAGATTTTCCACCCGGTGCATAAATATAAGAGCACGCAAAGCACCCCTATTTGTCTTCCAGCGTCGAATACGGACTAGGAACTTGCCAGTTCGTTTCCAGAATAGTACAGCATAATTATATCTATATTTTCTTTCACACAAAATATACAGAACTATGCACAAATGCGAAAACGCCAGTACCAGCTGCGAATCATTATTCATAAAATTTATTCATAAAATCTCCTTTCTCCATGCAATTTCGTGTTTATATTTATTCCCTCAATTTCAGTTTAAGTCCAACAATGCTTTTAGCAGTTGTATTTAACATAGAAAACAAGCTATGCTCTAAAAAAAGTAGAATCTTTTGTCTTTTCCCTTGGTATGCTGTTACAAATCATAATATTTTTTTGGTATATTATAAACAAGTTATTAATTGATAATTACACCCAACTCTCGGATTCTGTCCCCCAGGTGTCGGCCTTCCTAGAACTGCTGGCCCACGTAGTTTCTCATCGCGCAGGGCGAGAGACGGTTACGACTCTCGCCTCGGAAGGGCCGCAGTGCGCAAGTACTCAATCGAGTATATTGCGCAATATTACGCACTCCAATTGAAACCGGTTCCGGCAGCCCTGAATGGTTACGTTTGGATCCCCCAGACTTGTGGCCAAGGCTATTTACAGGCAACCCCCGAAACTGGACTGAAACCGAGAGTTCGGTGTATCTTCAAATACATTCACTCACTTTCTCAGCATTGAAACTCCTATGTTTCCGCCTACTTATTGCGTGCTTTTGTTATTTTATAAAATTCTGTTTCCACTTGAAGTTGTACCAATTGAATAGAAATTGTTTATTTTTAATTCGAGTATGAAATTCTCATAACTTAAAAGTATATGCTGTATTACAGTAACTGGACGTTCTTGTAAAGTTCGCTTTTTATATACGGAAACATAGGTTGAATACGTAAAAAATTATGAGAGTTTTCAAAAACTAAGTAATTCTGTCATTTTTGCTGTTCACAATTGAAGCGAGACAGAAAAAACCTTTCTAGAGGAACAATTTACAACCGATTAAATACATTTTTTGTGTAGGTAGATGGATTATTTTGATAACCATTGTGTTAAAAAATAGATGGCGCTACATGCATTGTATCAAAATAGTGGATAAGTCGTTAAGAAAATCATCTCTAGTACATATTTTTATTTATTTTATATACAAATAACACTAACAGAAAAAAGGATCATTTAATGTATTAGTACATATTTTACTTTTAATAATATCTTCAATTGTTAAATACCGCCAAACGGGGTAATTTCGGACATGTGGGGTAAATCCGGACATTCCTAAATTGATAGTTTAAATTACTTAAAGGGGTTTTCACCAGAATCTAGAGCTAGTTCAAGCTTTATTAATGCTTTAACTGGTTCTAGATTCTTGTTGAAACCCCTTTAAGTAGTTTAAACTATCAAATTAGAAATGTCCGAATTTACCCGACATTTCCGAAATTATCCCGTTTGACGGTACGTCTGAAAATACTATAATGACCGTCGAATAGTTAAAAAAATGAATATTTTAGTCTAATTTATTCAGTTCGTTTGAATTCTCCAAAATTTTTTAATATTTGAATACATGTGAATAATAAATTTGAGGACAAAAGTTTCGAAACGTTAATTTTTTCACCGAAATAGATGTAAAAACAAGCCAGAAAGTATGATTTTTTAAGAAAACTCAATTTCGTCAAAAAGTGGACTAAGCACCATTCCTCCTTTAATTGAAGAATTTTCAATATCAAATTAATTAAATTGAATAAATTACAATTTTAAGTCTTTAAAAGTGAATAATTTTCAATTCTCAAAACTGAACTTTTCTAAAAAAGGTATTAGGAATTGTATTATTTTCTATTATACACATTAACTATTAAGAAGTCTTCAATTTCAAATTATACATATTCAAAATTCAAGAATTTTAAATTGCCAATCGCTTTACTACCTGCACATATTTCTTTTGTTGCTTTTAGGAGCCAACCATTGATTCCATACTCTTTCCGAGCTTCCCGGAGTATAATTCTATTCAACGTATCCAAGACTTTTTCGAAATAAACAAATGCACAGAAAACTTTTTTGTTTACTTTCAAACTATTTTCTACGATCTGTCTCAAACTATATACACTGATCCGCACATGATCTTTCTGGCATACGCCCGCTTTGTAATTTCCAGATCTTTTCTTCTTTTATGTTGTCCACGACCTTCCGAATAAGTATTTTTAAACATATTTTTTATTTATATAGTTACTGTAGTTATCTTTATCACGCTTTATCTTGTAGATTGGAACGATGATAATTAACTTAGAAGAGGGCGGGGCTAAAAGTGCCAAAATATACTTTTCATAACACTATGTGTCCATACGGAATTAGGTATTGCCTTGGTTTTTGTCTTTAAATATATTTGAGACATTACAGCTCCAAATTATAATCATAATAAATTTATATGCATTCCATCTATTATTTTACATATTCTTTTCTAAACGTTGTCAAATGGTACTTCATGCCCCACACGTGGGGTAAAAAGTTCATAGCGGTCGGGTAAAAGGTACCAACATAAATAAAACGAAAATTTTCAATTTTAAATTGCATAGAAGGATCTCACAGAACATAGAAAATAAGTAAATAAATGTTCAGACAACTGATGTGCTTAGAGACTTATTCATCGCCACTTTCACAATTAATACATACGAAAATTTTCGTTTGCTAGTTCACAACACAATATTCATGAGCCCAGTTTTTGCATACGTGACACTAGATCCATTACTCGCCTGGGATGCTTTCAGAATAAGCTCCACAGCTATATTATAATCACTATAGTGATTATGAAATAGTCTATTGTCATATAAACTCTGGGGTAGAAAGTGCCGCTTTGCACTTTTACCGCCCACACATTCACATTATTTACAATCAACATTTCTGAAACAACACAAAATATTTAGAGCAGTAAGCTACCTGCACTACAAGAATACACAATTACGCATCAGATTACACCTACTTCATGACAACGACATGGAAGAATAAGTGTTGTTACCAAAAGGAAACGGTGACGATAGGATTACTTTATGCACAAAAAAACAACTTAATCTTAGCCAGGATCTCAAAAACAACTTTTAGTGGCTACCAGTGGCTATCAGGAGTTTACGTTTGATTCGACCGATCGACGGAGAATGTCAGATTAAGTAAGAAATTATTTGTTTTTGTGCTATCGCATGTGGCATTTTTACCCGTGGTACTTTTGACCCAGCTCTACCCCACTTCAATCATTTGGATGTTCCCCTTTCTCAGCACATATATTCATCAACTCGCTCAGCTTTAAAGACTACTCGTCCTGTTCTTGAGCATTTCAGCGGGAATACCTTCCACACCAGCAGCCTTGTCTTCCTTCAATTTCTTAGCTAAAGCCCTAATCTCAGAGGGACAAGTTACTATTTCGCCGTTTTAAATGGGATTTTCTAACGTATCATCTTCTATATCACAGTTCTTATACTCCATGGCATCACCACCAAATAATTTCTGGTAATAGTCACTCATACAATCTTTCACTTCGTCCGCGTCCCATACCATTTGACCCTCGGCAGTCTCGATCCCGACTAACTGTGTACTACTATTTCCTTCTCTAATATTGCTAACCATTTTCCAATGTAATTTCTTATTTCCTTGAAATCATTTTTTTGAATTTCTTATCTTCTTCCGCTTTGATTTTACCTTTGTTTCCTTTAACTAGAATGTTATATTGTTATTATTATTATTAACTAATGTATTTTTTTAAATATTATTAAACTTTCTTAAATACGCTTGCTTCTTCTCGTTAATAGCTACGCGGATTCCATCGTTCCATCAATCGTCACCAGTCATTCTATTCTACCATATGAGGATTGAATAAGAATCACAACTTTTAACTAAAATTATTTATCCCTAAATTATTTACCATTATTGGGTCTATAACTTAAATTGTGCGGTTTTCTAAGACATGGCGTAACTTAATTAGTATTGTATTGTTCAAATATACCGAACATGCGTTGGAAAGCTACTGTCATTGTGTGTCTTTTTCAGTAAATGTCATTCATTTGAAGCGTAAAGAACAATAATTTTTTTTCACTTAAATATGTCGAACTTTGTGCCTGAAAAAGTGTTTTTGCGGGGAGTTCTCCTTCATTACTTTCATATGAAGAAAACTGCTGCCGCAAGTCATCGTATTTTGGTGGAATGGACGTATTTTGGTAGAGCGAACGTGCCAAAAGTGGTTTGCACGATTTAAAAGTGATGATTTTTTCTTGGAAGACGAAGAACGCCCTGGGCAGCCAAAAAAGTTTGAAGATGAAGAACTGGAAGAATTACTCGATAAAGATTGTTGCCAAACACAAGAAGA
>CAKNWT010317145.1:0-12918 GCA_932066315.1 Andricus coriarius
CGAATTATAGTCTATTTTCCTATGTAATTCCCAAAAACAGATCACAAAATTTATTTTGAATCAAAAATCAAAACAAATTTAATGATCTCTTTAAAAATAGAGCTTCCGAAAATTCAGTAATATTTTCTGTATGTGCCATTTTTTGTTGGTTGACAATTTAACTGTTTTGTTAAAAATTCGTCTTTCTGGGTTAAAAATTCAGCTAATTTTGTTTAAATTTGATCTTTTTTTGTTAAAAATCATAATTCTTTAGTTGAAAATTATACTATTTTGGTTGCTAATTTAACTGTTTGTTTAAAAATTCCTCTTTTTTGGTTGATTTCAACGGTTTCAGGTTACAAATTAAAATCTTTTTGAATTGAAATATCAATCATTAAATTTTTCGGTAAGAATTCGTCTTTTTTGGTTGAAAATTCAACTACTAAGTTAAAAGTGAAACTGCTTTGTTAAGAATTATTTTCTTTTGGTTGATGATTCATTATTTTAGTTTAAAAAAAAACTATTTTTTCTTAATTCAACTATTGTGTTGAAAATGTATCTTCTTCGTTAAAAATGCAACTATTTCAATTAAAATTTTTCGTTTGTCAAAGATTAATTTTTTACCTGGAAACTTACCTAATATATATTTTAAGTTAAAAATGTATCAGTTTTATTTTTTATTTTTGTTGTTGATTCAACCATTTTGTTGAAAATTCGTCTTTTTGGTAGAAAAATAGTCTCATTAGTTCAAACATAATCTTCTTGGTGAAAAATTCATTTTTTTGTTTGGAAATTGAAATTTTTTGTTAAAAATTCTTATTTTTGGTTAAAGATTTATATTTCTAACTGAATTCGTAACTAATTTGGTTAAACATGTTTTTTTTTAGTTGAAAATTCATATTCACTCAGAGAAATTTCCTCTTGTGTCCGAAGGATGCTTCTTGACACAAATGAAATTTCCTCTAAAATTTAAGGTTAAAAGGGATTTCATTTATCTCAAAAAGAATCTTTTTTTCAGCAAACATTATCCTTTTGCGACAAGCTTCATTTAATCTTGCAGCCAAATA
This sequence comes from Andricus coriarius, assembly GCA_932066315.1. Classification (NCBI taxonomy): domain Eukaryota; kingdom Metazoa; phylum Arthropoda; class Insecta; order Hymenoptera; family Cynipidae; genus Andricus; species Andricus coriarius. The sequence continues at coordinate 1,047 of CAKNWT010317145.1, forward strand.
ATTCTGTTTGGGTAAAAAAGATATTCAAGTGTTTCAAAACAAAAGCGGCAAGAGGATGATGCTTTTGTTTCGAAAGAACTTTTTCTCTGAGTGTATGTTGTTAAAAAAAATTTGTTGGTTGATTATTCATCATTTTAGTAAAAAAATCATTTATTTTGTCCCTAAAAGCATTTAGAATAAATTGAGAAACAAACATTTTTTTGCATTAAAATTATTGATGTCCTAGATGTGAGCTTGTTCTTATGCCTAAAAGAAAATTTTAGAACGGTGGGAAAAAATACAAAATTGGTCACGGAAAATTCAGGGAATTTCGAACTGGGACTTTGTAGCATTCCTGGTAATACTTGAATTCTTTATGATTCCCTTGAACTCTTGTCCATTCAATTAAACTCTGCTGAATTTTATTAAATTTCTGTACATTATTTGGATTCTTTTGAAGTCACTCGAATTATTCCTCCTGGACAACATTTCTTGGATCATTACAATACCCAAGATGTCTCACATTTGGTTACTTGAATTCTTTTCAATTCTTTTAAATTCCTGAATGAAGGTGTTCATCAGTATTGCTAGTGGTCAAGTCCTCGAAATATCAAGTATATCCTATTTCGGTAGTTTATATCTAAACAAGAGTTCGTTCAAAAATAAATTCTTGTTCATTTCATGAAGAATAAAAATATATACTTTTATAATTTAAAAAAATGAAAGATAATTTCGCGATTAGTGAAACGTTCTTATTATATACGTAAACATGAGAATCAAGGATAAATTAAGTTAACAATCTTACTAAGAGTATCACACATCGATACCCTAACTTGCATGATTCACAACAATGTAATTTATGATACTCGTAAATTACATGCAGTATTCGATCGCCGATCCTATAATTTATAACCTGTTTATAGTATGGAAATGTGCCTTAATTTATTCCTTACTTCAAAATAAGGAGTTGACACATTTCATGATGCAAATATTTTGTTTTTTAATATTAATACACAACCCACCGTTTAAATAATTTGCATCGATTAAAATTTAAAATCACGCTAAATCTGATCACTATGCAGTCTCAGATTATAGTTTATCGATGGCTGTTTCACAGAATACCTTAGTCCGGATCTTCTTAATTGTATAGTAAATTTACATTCCCGGAATAAAACTCTTATATTACAAAACATGTGCAGTAAAATCTGTAGAAATAATGTTCAGAATTTAATTTCCAGATTTTATAACTTATGAATCAAGTGATTTTTATAATTGACCTATAATACATAATTTTCCTTACTGACAGTTTCAGCTGAATTCATTATTAGTATCACAATCATAAAATGAATGAATAAACTACAAAATTAACTTAGAATTTATTTTTCGTATCTAGAATTTTCTCCTTTATCTTGCTACCAGGGAAAAAGTTGCATCTACACAGCATTTTAATCCTAATTGATATATCAGCAAACGTTTTGCAATCTATAATCTTTCGATTTGAAATAAGTTGGAAAAATTAAGCAATTTCATAAGAAACTACCATATTCCCATGATTCAGAGTACTGAAATATGTACACTTGTTTTTATCGCACTTTAATTTAAGCCCGTTTCTAGACCTAAATTTGGTGTTAAAAAAATACCTTAAACCTATTTTTTCTCTTAAAACAAGTCTTTTTACTTAATTCTAAACATTTTTTTTAATATGGAATATCGACATTGAAGGACCGATATTCGCTTCATTTATACCGAGTATTTCAAGACGCTCGAATACCTAATATAAATCTTGATGGTGATTCAGTTTACAACTGGCATAAAGAAATGCCTGGCGCTGCGAATTCCGGTAATGCACCAAAAAAAGATTGAATCACAATTCGTTTATTTTGAGTAATACGAACATTGAAATTCAATTGTTTGTGAGATTTGACATTGATCATGGCAGTGAACGTAACTCAAGTTCCTAACGAATTTTCAAGAAAATAAGTTGATACAAAATTGAGCCCCTAATTTCGTCTGTGTGGCTGTTGTTTCAAAAAAATTATTATTATACCATTAAGACAGCAATCAGCCCAGATTAAGAGCTTCACAAAGCCATCGTACATCAAGGTTCACGCATAAAAATACAAACTGACTAATACTCCTATAGGTAAATCCATACTCTTTACGCCGACTACAACCCCTAAGCAAAGCCCTCCACGAAGGCCCATGAGTATCCGACCTCTTTCTTTTCAGACGTCAGTCACACTACTGATACTCCCCGTCACATATTTCTTATGAACAATTGTCCTCCACGCTTCGTTATACGTCCTCCATCCCATTCTCCTTTGTTGGACTTTTCTATATTTTATTATATTATTATACTATTAAGCAATTTCCCTTTCAACTATAGAAAATAGGTGCATCGTTCACAGAAGCCCCCATAAGCGTCAAAGCAAACTGACCTATAAAGCACAAGGAATCCAGCAACTTTATTTTATTTCATTCAATTCTTCATAGGCGACAACCGCCCCAGAAATATGAAATCAAGTTGTTACTCCATGACGAAGAAGAGCAGCATATAGTAGTTTCTGTCAGGGGCGACACGAGACACATGCTGCATAACCAAGTGGCGCGCACACGCGACAAAAAAGACTAGTATTGGCTATTCCCTGTACGCGATCGGGACACGTTATTCGATATACGTATGTATGCAAACCATTCAAAAATAACGGATGTGACATACATAAACCTCGAAATGTTCAACGAGAAATTGTAATTTAAAAAAAAAATTCACATTGTTAGAATCATGTTATTTCTAGGGAAAGCAAATAGTGTGCAAATCTTCCAAAAGTAATTTTTCTGTACCTTTAACCAAACTCATTTCATTAATTGATATTGATGATTATTTTTAATACGCTTTTTTGCTAATAATATTTTCTATACATTACACAAAGAAAAGAATCCATAGGAATTCAAGTGAATGCAAAAGAATCCAATTTGTTACAATAATTCAAAAGAATTCAAGTGAACTTAAAGAATCCAAAAAATCAACAAATTCAATTAAATTCAGTAGAATGAAAGTGAGTTTTGGTTATCAATTGTTTAATCTCGTTTCGTCCCAACTTAAATATGCTAGCAAGATCGAGTAAGATTCTTCATGACAATTATATATTTTAATTAAAGTATATAATTTAAATAAAACTGACCACTCCATTTATAACACACTATAGCAATCACAATTCGCGCGCGTAACGCCTGAGAAGTTCCTTACTGATAGTCAAGCTCGTAGTCAAGTTCTTAAATATATATATTTCAGGATTTTAGCTAAAATTGTTTATCACTTCAACTATTCAAATCTATACTACAGATTAAAGCATAATAAGATTGTTCAGTTAGAAATAATGTTACTTGAAATCTCGTTGAAAAAATTGTTTCATTTATTTATGGAAGCATATTTATATATGAAAACCTCTTATAGAAAATCGATATCATAGGATGTTTATGTTTGCAGTTTCATCACCAGTAGTAATAATCTAGAACTATAAAAGATATTGAATATCTTAAGCACAATTAAAAGGTGCCATTTCAAAGGTTCAATCATGCAGTCTGGCTCGTCTGAGTCTTTATTTTATTCTTCTTAGATACTGCTTTATTCATGAAGATATTGGAAGAGACCGATATTTTTAAAAAGCAAACTGCTGGGTCTTTAGCTACCATTGAAGTCTGAGCTCGTGGAGCAAAATCATTATCCTAAGTACGGGTAGTTGTAGCTCTCGTTGGTGATGCATTAGCACACCTCTCCGAGGCGAGATATTATGTCAGTATTCGTCCAGGGGAACGAATAGTTAAATAGATGCTTTCATCAAACGGGATAATAGTAATTTGTAAAGGTTCAACACTTGACGCGAGTAACGAGAATAAATTTTAGATAATGAGATATCTATCGCTGCCACATAATACTATATTCTAAATGGCGCCTTTTTCTGTTTCTTAATCAAGGGGGAGGAACTTGTCTACAACTTCCTTGTATTTATGTTTCAATTTAGTTTCTAGAGCGAAAGTACAACATTCAATTGCATAGGGGAGAGACTGGTACTTGTGATACCAGTACATCCTGGAATGGAAATTTCTGATGGGGTTTAACGTTTTCTTTGTATCTTGTGGTCTCTGAACCACCAAGAATAACCGGCTTTTTCTCTAGCGCCACAACTTTCCGGAGATGAACAAACTCCCTTTCTTGGCTGGTGTTCACCGCGTGGGCCGCCGAGGCTCTTCCAGAGTGCGAGGTTGGAATCGAACCCGCAAGCAGACGGAGTGGGTCTAAACTCTAAACCTTATGCCTTAGCGCTTATCCCCACGACCATGGCTCACTTTACCAGTCCATACTAAATAATGCGATTTTTCTATTAATAAAAATGATACTAATGTACTCTCTAAATCTGAATTAGTGAAAATTTTACTGATTCAATTATTATTAATTGAGTGCTTGGCTGATGAAAGAGTAACATTTTAGCATGTCATTAATAAAATAGTTAACGTATCACCATTTTTGTTGTTGTTGCTAAATTCAATAACTCTTGAATGTATTGACTAATTCTTTAGTGATTTCCGTTACTAATCATAATCAATTAGTGAACTTTTTTATGACCGTAAAATAAGAAGAAGAGAAGAGGAGAGGAGATGTGAGATCAACAGATCAGAAGTTGAGCCCCAATCGCTAAAGCCACCTTTCAAAACTTCTGATGCATCACTGACTTATTCTTAGCATAGCAAAAATATGCTTATATTTATTAATAACTTTGCAAAACTTTTATCCTTTCAATTTAGATATTTTTGGGTTATGGTTTTTAAAATTAAAAATAATATAATCTATACATCGACGTCTGCAAATGAAAAGCTTACATCTCGGGAAGACGAAGTGGAAGATGCTAACTCGTGGAGACAAAATGAAAAGGTGCTAACTCGCGTGGCGAACTCTCGAATCTTCAAAATTCCATATAAATTTTATTGGGAACATCAGCACCCTCAACTCTGTAGCCCCTTTTCATTTGGCCTCTACGAGTTTTTCCATTTGTTATGACAGGGGCGCATTCAGTCGGGTTCATGCAATTAGTCAACATGCAAAGGTTTTACATCCAATGCTTCAATTGCTGTTTAAGCAAATGAAAAAATTGTTTTATAGGCAACAAAAATGTATATTTTTATAAAACCTGCATGAAAAGTTCGATTTTGTATGCCTGTACAGTGAACGCAATATAGGCAATTCCGGAACAATGAAAAAAATAATTGGCGGTGCTATAAAAGTTAGGCACAGTTCAACCTAAATATCAACCTGTTGAATAAACGCATATCTCTGGTATCTTGGGATTCACTCTTACAGGCTAACCAAATCGTACTTTTCTCACAGAAAGCGTCAATTAATTACGTAGGGTTTTTTGTGGGAGTGAAAGGGGGTCTGGAAAATCTTAATGATCCTCATGTATGGGGAGGGGTAAGGGAAGGTTCCAAAGCCTTTCTTACGTAAATTTCTTCTTTTTAATTATTTTCAAAAAATATGCTAATTAAAATCAGGTTTAGCTGCTGGAATTACCTTTTATACCATTATACGCATTATATATCATTATTTGTTTTCGTTTTGTTTTATTATGTAATAGTTCATATTCCATACGTCCAATAAATATAGAGATCTTGAAATCTGGTGAACACCTTTCGTAAAATCCCTGGAAATCTTTGCAATCCTCTGAAATCACACTCTAAGAAAAAGTCTATTAACATTAAAATTACGTTCCTTTCAGAATGCGTCCTTTGAAATTAAAACGATTTCTTTTGTCCATCAATAGAATCGTTCCACTGTTCAAAGACTTACCCGTTAAATGCAAAACGGAAGTAGTTTTACTGATAATCGATTTCTTTTGACTTTGAAAAGAATTCCTTTAACTATTAAAGGATTTCATTTGTTGGCTAGCGAAGCAAGTGCGCCTGCGCGTGAGTGAATATCGTTTAGCACGATTTATTTATTTATTACCAGGTGTATAAGCTTAAATCAGCTGTTTGCTCAGAGATGGTGGTAGTGAACATATTTAGCTACAATAGAAACGTCATGCTTTTTTTTGTGTGAGTTCGACACCTGGCTACATAAATCAGTGCACATATTCAGTTTTTTCATATAACAACATCAATTTTTCCTTGAGTAATCATGTCTAGTTTTGTGTCAGAAAAGGAGCATTTGCGGGAAGCTCTACTTTTTTGCTTCAATTTGAAGAAATCGGCTGCCGAATCACATCGAATGCTTGTGAAGGCCTATGGTGACAGTGCTTTATCGGAAACAACTTGCAGATACTGGTTTCGTGGGTTCAAAGACGGTCATTTTGACTTAAGTGACAAAAAGCGTGAAAATCGGCCCAAAAAAGTTGAGGACCATGAATTACAGGCTCTTTTGGATGAGGACGATACACAAACACAAAAAATGCTTGCCGAACAGTTAGGTGTTACTCAACCGGCCATTTCCATGCGTTTACATGCCATGGGAAAAATAAAAAAAATGGGAAAATGGGTACCTCATGAATTGAACGATAGGCAGATGCAGCGACGCCAAAACACATGTGAAATCTTGCTTGCTAGACACAAAAGAAAGTCGTTTCTGCATCGTGTGGTGACTGGAGACGAAAAGTGGATTTATTTTGAGAATCCGAAACAAAGAAAATCGTGGGTCGATCCCGGACAACCATCAACTTCTTTCTCAAGACCTAATCGCTTTGGACGCAAGACGATGCTGTGCGTTTGGTGGGATCAGCAGGGTGTCGTCTACTATGAGCTATTAAAACCTGGTGAAACTGTCGATGCTCACCGCTACGACAAACAACTAATCAAATTGCGCCGTGCTTTGCGTGAAAAAAGGCCGGATTATGAAGAAAGACATGAGAAGCTGATTTTTCTTCACGACAACGCCCCTTCTGATTACCACCTGTTTTCGTCGATGGGTCACGCGCTCGCTGAACAACACTTCGATTCGTACGAAGACGTCGGAAAATGGCTTGACGAGTGGTTTGCATCGAAAGATAAAGACTTTTTTTGGCGTGGTATACACAAATTGCCCGAGAGATGGGGAAAATGTATAGCAAGCGAGGGAAAATACTTTGAATAAAGTTTATTTTATTTTCTGCAAAAAAAACGACTTTCTTTTGCCTAAGAAACAGCGGATTTAAGCTTATACACCTGGTAATAAAGTGAGTGGAAAAGCATTCCAAATGATGCAGAAAATGGATTTCTTTAAAAAATTATGAATCCCAGGTTGTGACGCGAAAAGTTTGGAAGGTGCGTGTACTGAAAGAACAACTTTTGATCCGCATAACCTCACTTTTCATTGCTTTTTACGCTTTTGATGAATGAAAAATGTGTATTGCACACAATGCTGTATCTTTAAATTGTTTAGCACCGAAATCCAGAATGGATTGTTGTTATAGAATTGATAATTATCAATTTTATATTTACATTCACCAAAGTTCGGCTTTTGTACATTACTTGCACGTAATATCATGCAATAAGTGTTCCTTTAACGTACTAAATTATTCCTTCTTTGGTCCGACAATAGATTTCACTTCAAGATCAAAGGAAATCCTTTCACAGTTAAAGGATAGCATTTGAAACGACAATCCTTTAACTGTGAAAGGATTTCCTCTCATGCCAATTTTGAATGGAAAATCCTTTAATAGTGAAAGGAAACGTTTGACAGTCAATAGTCTGTTTTTAGAGTGCAGGTAAATTCGTTTGATAGTTTTGTGAATCACTTAAAAAAATTCAAAACATGTAAAAATTCCTTGAAATCTTTGGAATTCGATGGATGTACCAGATAAAAAACTGTGGGTTCGGTAATCTTGCGGCTCAAGTAACCCAGATAGAAAACGTGCGGGGCACATTATTCGCACGGAGTGCGAGGCACGCGGTGCGTGCGGGGTGCGAGGCACATGCGTCGCATTTTGTGAGGGGCACGTACGTGCGAGGCATATGCCTCGCACTTTGTGATAAGCATAGTGCCTCGCACTTAATTGGCACGCAATGAGTCTCCCGTCCTGTGTGCACAAATGCTGCTTTCTCGACACACCGTGAGAAATTTGTTATTAGTAAATTTACAGTATATTCTGACGGATATTTCTAGAGAATTTCCAAAATTTGATTAATAAAATAAATTCCAGTGATATTATTCCACTCCCTGTTCATTTTATTTCCGTGGTAAGTAAAAAAAATATATATAACCTCAATTCTTTTATTTACACTAGGACATGAGAATGGAAACTCCGTAAAGACCATTTGAATTTGGCTAGAAAAATCATATTATTGATACTATTTATAATTGAGTGCCAAGTTCAAATGGTATTTATCGAGTTATCATTTTCATTTCTGCAACATAATGTAAAAATAATTTTACTCGCACTACGTCACACGTGCGACTCGCATGCCGCGCGAGACATATGCGACCACATGGAAGACACATCTGCGTGGTGATATGAACTCACGTAATGCGGCCTTATCCTCACGCGTGCGACCCATAATGCTCGCACTGTGCAGGCATTTTGTTATCTGGGAAATGTTTGCATACTTTAGAACTAATACTCCAATAGAACTCTTTTTGAGGGTTCCATTTTAGTTCGTTTATATCCGATAGATGATGACATAAACAAATATCTGCAATCGGTAAAAATGTTTAACATAACCTTAGAAATTGTCACATCTCATGTCCATTATCTTCGATTCAAGAATGACTAATCTCTATCAATTGAGTTTCTTTATTAAATTTTTTGCCAGTGCAATGTCCTTATGTCTGTATCATAACATGAAAAGTGCATCATTAACTTGTAAAATCTTCGAAGTGAGGCGAGGTAGAAAATGAGTTAAACATTTTTAAAATGGTAGAAATTTGAAAAAATTCTTTGAGATTCCTTGAAATCTTTTTAAATTCTTGAAATAGCTTGAAATCTTCAAAATCTTTTATATTCCTTAATAATCCTGAAAAATTCCAATGAAACGGTTTTTAGAATATATCAGTTTCGCACATAGTCAGAATGCCAATTTTGCACTTTGGTTTTCAAGGAGATTTTTTTCGTTTCATCATGCCAACACATCAAATCGGTCGTTTAAAATTCAAACAAAAATTTCTTCAAGACAGTCAACTTTTTTCCGTGCATACTTTAAAATTTTTTTTAAATCTTTCAAAATCCTTTGAAATTTCGTGGAATCGTCGAAACTTAGTTAAATCTTTTTTAAAAAACGGGTGAAATATCTTCAAATCCTTTAAAATCCCGTAAAATCTTTTTAAATCCTTTCAAATCCGTTTAAATCATCGAAAACCCATTAAAATCCCTGATGCGCTGAAAAAAATGGTTAGGTGTGACAAGAAGCTCCTTATTAGTAGAGATGGTATCAGCTGCGACAACCGCTTCGATGGGAAAAGTAACTAACCAGTTTAGGGCGGCAACAAGTCACCGTTTGTAATCCTACGTTGGTTATATTAGTATCGATAGTAATTCTAGTCACAACAAATAAAGTAGTCACATTTACCACTAATTCATTTGCCAAGAAATAAAAGTAGAAAAAGTTACAAGTTTCCCTCCTTGGCGACATTGGCAGAACTGAAACCTGAGCAGTGCTGCCAACATTCGTACAAAAATATCGCGTCATGTTCTCGATCGTCGCCATTTTCATCTTAACCTTTTTGTGTATTGTGCAGTAGCTAATACCGTGAAGACCGTTGTACAACTTTTCTAGTGGTACGAACTCGTGGATTAAAATTTCTTTGTATCTTTAATTATGTTCGAAAAAAATGCGAAAATTCCATTCTTCAAAAATCATTCTGTTGATCACAAAAATGGCTTACCCCGCATGAAACTCACAGGATGTCTTTCTTATAGACGTAGAAATTCATCAGAAACATTACAAAAAATAAAGAGGTGGGTTTTTTGTGGAAATAAGGCATAAGATTAAGATCTTTAGAGATTTAAAAAGGCCTTATTAACCCATTTCTTCCCAAATATAAAAATAAATAAAAATACAAATTTTTAAATAATAAAATAATATTATAATAATATTAATAATAATTAATACATCAAAATTAAGAAATTAAAGTGTTACATGTACACAACATTGGGAAGAAATGGGTTACAGTAAGAATATGAATAATTCATTGTAGAACTTTTTTGTAGAACTTGTAGCGATTTAGAACTTGTGGCGATTTGGAACTCTTGGCGACTTGGAACTTCTGGCGATTCGGAAGTTGTGGAAATTTAGAAATTGCGGGAGTATAAAAATTATTATCAGAAGACGCCAATTTTTAACAGTGTGTTTTGAACCTCACGAATAACTTGGAACCTTCCCTCGAAACTCTGGAACGAGAAAACAAATCGATTCTTCTATACATCACTAATAATACAGAATTTCTGCTAGGAATTTCTTGCTTAGATTTAAAATATCGAAATTTTCTTCCAGTGTTAACATCTGCTGGAACACCAGAATTAAAATAAATGTATAATTTCATTTCTAATTATATAATATATAAATATAAAAATTTAATTTATATAAAAAGTGTTCTATACAGGGTGTCCCAGACTCAAGTGTCCGGACTTATATAGCTATATTACCATTAAAAAAATAAATAGAAAATTCCTTTTCCAAAAATTAGTTGAAGTTTTAGTTTTTGAGTTATTAAATGATTAAGCTGGACCAATCAGGAGCACGGTATAAACAGTCGAGCGTACGTGAGCGTGAGTCCACCGCAGTGTTGTTGAGCGAGGGGAGAACAGCAGTCACTAAACTTCCTTGGACTCCGGTTCACGTACGCACGGCTGTTTATACCGCGCTCCTCATTGGTCTAGCTTAAACATTCAATTACTCAAAAACTAAAACTTCAACTGATTTTTGGAAATGGAATTTTATATTTATTTTTAAAATTTGTATACAGTCATATAAGTCCGGATACTTGAGTCTGGGACACCCTGTATAACAATGGTAAGTTATAATTTTATATTATAAAAATATAAAAATATAAAAATTTATAACTATATTATACATTTTTAGTGGTTTAAATGTAATATTTTTAAATTAAAAATATCGAAATTTCCTTCCAGTGTTTACCTCTGCTGAAGGGCCAGAATGTTTCCAGACCAAACAGGGCGCAGTTCAACAATGTGTTTAATCAACCTACGGAGAAAATACTGCATCTGCAACAGTCAAAACAAACCCAATTTTCGACATGACGTTCTCAAACGTCAGAAGAGCTACACCTTGCGAACGATTTTGTAGGTATTCTACAATAGCTCAAATGGAATCTAGGATTACAATTTTTCTAGTCATGACGCCAAAATATGTACAGCGAAAAGTACAAGTGAAACCTGATCAATAATATTAAATATACCGGTCGCTGGCGTTAAATAATAATGTCACTTACTATAGGGCTGAAGTTCGAGACGTCTACCGGTGACGGTTTCACTAATTTTTCCGAATTTTCAATTTTCAATTTTTAATAATTTTTTTTGCATATTATTGTAGTATGAAGTTTATACAAGCAACTTGCACTTCCGGTTTTTCGAATTTTACTATAAAAAAAAAATTGGAGCAAAAAATTTTTTTTCGAAAAATTAAAATTTTTCACACACAAAAAACAAATTTTACTGCATTTTTTGTGTCCATTTCGATACACATTATGTACGAGATTTATACAGAAAGTTCCAAATTACTGTTCCATCACCAAAACAGTGTCAAATTGGAACAAAAGTGCCCCGCAAACAGTTCCAATTCACATCTTGGGCGATTTTCATAGAATAATAACAATATGTAACAGCTGGAATCTCGATATTATTAAATATAATAACAAAGAAATATAACAGCAACAATAAAATCAGAAAATATCCGATCGGTCAAGGGTACA
>CAKNWT010317158.1:0-15712 GCA_932066315.1 Andricus coriarius
AAAAAAAGATTTTTATGTAGCTTCACTGATACAATAGATAACAGAAGACTAATACTCTATTTATAAGAAACTTAGTAAAAATACTATAGATAAGAACAAACAAACATTTTCATGCCATTGAGGAAATAAAACTATTAGCTCACTGACAAAACAGAGAAAGAGAGATTGAAGTTTAAATCTCTCGATTGACAAGTTATACAATATACGTGAAATGAATCCCAGTCGATTTTGATCAAACTTTGTAAAATCGTATTTCTTATCGTCCAAAATGGACAGTTTTCGAGTCATATTGGGTTAAACTTTGAACTATTTTAACAATACTCGGTGCAGTATCTTAAAAACAGACGATCAGAGAAATAAATGTACACTACGTGACACTTTCCAAAGTCAACTTGTCATTTGTTGTTTATATTTAGCCAATAAAAACAAGATATGAGCAGGAAATCAATATGCAGCTAAGGAAGGCAAGACGTCGTCGATATTTAGCCAATGAATGTACGGCATGGGTAGGCTGTTTCTGATATTTAGCCAATAAAGGCAAGATAAGAGAACGATGTACTCAATGTCCAGCCAATGAAGACAAGATATGAGGAGTTTGTTGCTAACGAACTAACCCGAAGCAATCAACCCGAATAAACCAACCCAAACGCACAAACCCAAACGAAACAACCCAAACGATCGAACACAAACATACCGAACTAAACGAACTAAGCCGAACGAACCAAACCAAACGAACCAACCTGAACAAACGAGCCCAAATGGATTAAACATAATAAACTAACCCAAACGATATAATGCAAGCAAGCATGCACAAACGAGTCAACACAAACGAAACAACCCAAAGAAAGCAATCCAAATCAGCAAACCTATCCTACCCACACAAACCAACCAGCAAAAACAATAACAAAAATATACCCTAACCAAACAACAGAAACAATTCAAAACCAACGAAGCAAGAGCAACCCAAATCAACTCACCCAAACCAATCAAACCAAACTAACCAACCCAAAACAACACACCCAAAGCGATTATCCCGAACAAACTAGCCCTAACGAATCAAACAGAACGAACCAACCCAAACCATCATACCATCCAACCCACGCGTTAGTTGCTTTGGGTTGGATCGTTTGAGCTTGTTTGTTCAGGTTGTTTCGTTTGGGTTGATTGGTTTGAGTTGGTTCGTTTGGTTCATTCGGGCTGGTCCTTTCGGTTCGGTTTTTTTGTATTTGATCGTTTTGGTTGCAACATTGCCTTGCACTTAATATTTCACTGGGAAAGTGATGTTCAGGAAAGGCTTGACCGTTGAAGCCATAGTCTCACGGTTTCAGTATTTCAATCGAGAAGTGCTAACCGAATCATTTTTGTGCCAATATTTGTTAAATAACATTTAATTACCCTCATGAACAACGTTTGAAGAAAAAAGATAAAACTCTTACCGACTGATATTTCACTAAACAAAATCTTGCCAGTTTATTACTTTTGCGAATAAAAGTAACAGTTGCTTCTTGAAAATAATTTTTTCATTGATACTAAGGATTCCAAAAATTGTTACGCTTTTACAAAAGGTTATTTTAGTAAAAACAAACCTACTTTGTTTGATTTGCATATTACACATCAGAATTATTTAATTCAAATTTCAAAACTGAGGTTTCGCAGAAATTTCTAAGCTTTTTTCAAACAAAAAACCATTAGATTTTGACGTATACTTAAACAAATTAAATCCTCGGAGATTAAATCTACAATGCCATGAAGATTTATAGCCCAATATAGAGATTGATGAATTTCCACCCAAAATGACGAACCACCAACAACAAAAAAACCTTTTTTAACCAAGTATTTTAATTTTCAACTAAACATCATACATTTTTAATAAAAATAGAATAGTTAAATTTACAGTTAATGAAATTTTTTCTCGACAAAAAAAAAACGAATTTCCATCATAATAGATAAATTGTCAACCAAAAAAGTTAATTTTACTCAAAAAATGAGTTTTTAACAAAGAAGTGTAAATTTTAACCAAGTAATCAAATTTTAACCATAAAATATGAAATGGTTGAATCTTCAAGCCAAAAGGGTGATTTTTTACAACAAAGTTTAGGATTTCTTTCCGCAAATATGATCTTGCTACAAAATAGTGGAATTTTGAAGCCGAGAATTTCAAATTTTTCAATACACTAATTCTCGATCCAAAAAAAGAGCAATTGGTAACAGAATTGTTTAATTTTTAACAAAATGAGTAAATTTTCAACGAAACAGTAAAATCTTCAACCAAAAATGTAAAAGGGGGATCCTCTACTAAAGAAATAAACTTTCAACCACAAATAGTTGGATTTTCCACCAAAGAGATTAATTTTCAAGTAAAATTATAAATCGTTAGATAGACTAGTTCAATTTTCAGTTATGAAGTTTTTCATTTTTTATACCAGAGAAACTTGCCCGGAGCAGCAGGAAATGTATCAGATAATTTGGAATTTCAGAATAGGCGAAAAATGTCAAGTTTCCTCTATTGGGCTATAAATCACCAAGGCTCCTTAGATTTAATCTCCATAGATTTAATTTCTTTGATTATTCGTCAAAACCTAATTGTTTTTCGTTTAAAAAAATTTTGGAAATTTCTTCGAAAGCTCTGTTTTGAAATTTGAATAAAATCATTCTGATTTGCAAGTTGCGGATCATACAAAGTAAGGATGTTTTTAGTAAAATAACATTTTGTAAAAGCGTAATAATTTTTAGAATCCTTTTCATAAGTGAAAAAATTAATTTCACGAAGCAACTGGAACCACTATTAATTGTCTATCATTATGATGTGTCATTATTCTTAATTTCGACATTTCGGATGATTTAGAGATGTACGTGGCACTTTTATTCGCAAAAGTAATAAACCGGCAAGATTTTGTTCTTCAAACCTTGTACATGAGAATAACAAAATGTTATTTAACAGCTCGGAATCTTGATAACTTATCACTTTCGCAAATAAAAGTTTCACGTACCCTACAAAGCTTCAGAAATTACGAGAAAACAAATTATATGAAAACGTGTATTATTAAAATAAAAAATAAATGTATTTAAATGTATTTTTTTTATTTTAAAATAAAAAAATATATTGTGAATAAAATGAAAAAAAACAATAGATAAGAAAGCTTGGAAAAATTGGTTGCAAATTTCGCAAAGAAACGTGACAAAGGTTTCGATGCGAGATCAGATCAAGCTAAGAAACTTTCTTTACTTTCTTTACTTTGACTCATTTTTTTAAATCAAAATTACAAATTTACAATATATGTGTTTTTATTTTTTTACTAAGTAGTAGCAATTACTATCAGTTTACCACAACCATTTTAAATGAAAGGAAATGAGACGACACGTATTTCACCGTTTGGAGAAAAATTTTATTTTCTCTTTGCCACAAAAATTATTTAGCCTGTCTAAAACTTATCGAATACTGTTTTTATATGCTCGCGAATTTTTTTAAAGTATCGGATAAAATAAAGAAATTGTGGTTTTATATTTAACTCGACTGGATCATTTTTGTGGTCACGAGAATTTGTTTTAGAAAAATTTAACTTTTAAAATTTTTGTTTGGTAATGATGAAAGCTGGGATGAAAGAGCAAAAAGTATTGCTCTTAACAATTGTTTAAGTAAGGAAAATTTTTTTGGGCATTTTCTCAAATCTGTTGTTTATAAGAATGTAAAAATGAAAAAAGAAAACTTGAACATCTCAATTAGATCAACAGTCATAATGGTTTGAGAGAATAGGTATTTATAAAAAAAGATCCCTTGAATTTCCAAATCACATAAAAATACAAAAATGATAGTTTTCTCAAAATGTTAAAAGACGTGGAATGTAATGTAAGATACGACTTGGCAAAGTTTTTAATTTTAAAAATCGAAAATCGATCAGAAGGTTTATTCAAATAGGTTTTTTCAGCATTTTGTCGAATCTTTCATTGGTTGTAAACAAAACTTAGATTTAAGAACAAAAATTCCCATTCTTACTCAAATTCCGCACCAAATTTCTTTAATTTGAATATACATATTATGTGTTTGATACAGGATACGAAAAAGAACGATAATGGCCATACAAGAAGATAGCAAATAATCATAGCACGAGCTCTATACCCGATAAGACAATTCTTTTGTTTGAATTTCATTTGATTGCGTCTATCATCAGGATTCGGTAAATTTGAATAATCGTGTTGATTTTCCTAGCAGATCTTCGAAATCGCCAGTATAAATAGCTGTGATTTTGGGGATAATTTCGCAGTTCTTCTTACGGATTAAACCCTTTGATAGCAACAATGAAGATTTTTACCGGAACTTTGCTGCTCACTGTCGCAGTTTTTCTGCTTGATTCTGTTGGTAAGTGCAATAATTTTTTTGAGAGAATCTAAATATCTGCAAGGCATTTTACAAAATTTTATGAGACCTCAGGGGGTTTAAACAGATTTCCGTAGATTGTAATAAATTTAAAAGCATTTCTGGAGATGCCGAAGAATTTTGCAGGATTTTGAGAGGTTCAAAGACGTTTCGATGATTTCACTAGATTCCTACAGATTTTAGGCGATTTTAACAGATTTAAACGGATAGAAAAACTCGTGTGACAACAAAACGCAAAAGGCGGGCAAGTAAATATATGAGCTCTGATTTTGACGGAATGAAGGAGTCATAGATCATTATATACAATTATTTATATGTGTTACAATTTCATGTTACAGACATAAGAATATTAGGAACACTTTCAGACCAAATAAGATTTAATAAAGTTTGACATTTCGTCACTAGTCGTAGTAACCTCATCAGAACGTTAAAACAGTATTGAGGATTTTCAATCTTGCCTCTATCTATCTATCACATGCATTAACTAGGATTGCATCCATCGACTTTAAACATGATTGATCCACCGACATTACATCGAAATTCGGATCTGCTGTTCCTTCTGAAATTAAAGACTCAACCATGGATTTCTGATGAGCTCACAATGACTAGTGACGAAACGTCAAACTTTATTAAATCCTATTAGGTCTGGAAGTGTTGCTAATTTTCTTCTGTATATTTCATCCCAGGCCTTAAAAGATTATTGAGGATTAATAGATTTAATGCTTTCACGATGATTCATTATGATAAATTTAAATTTAAAATTTCAAGCTTTTTCGGGCTTCAATCGTGTGCAAAACTACGAATCTTGCCGAAGTATCGTGAACATGGCAATTCACTTCTTCAGGGCTGACCAGAAACTGAAGTTTCATATTATGTTGTTCTTACATATATTCTCGACAATGCCTGTGATTGGCCAGAGCGTCCCATGGTAGGGACTGCTTGAACTTGATTGGCCAATCAAGTTTTTTTAAAAAAACCCAGATGGACGGAAAGCCAAATCGGATTTGTATTATATCCATTGTCCCTATTGATGTTATCAGGGTGTTTTAAGATTTCGATTGCTTCTCTATGTTTTCTTGGAAAAATATTGTACGTTTTTGCGATGACGGTTGTTTTTTCAAATAAAAAGCTATGTCCTGTTTCAATATGATCCTCAGCTTGACATTGCCACAAGAACTAGGGATTTTATATACTCCCGGATCACTGAGAGGTGCCTTTTCATCTTTAGGATTGTTTAAAAGTTGTCCTATTTTTTACAAGTGGTTTAAATATGGTTTGGATGTTGTGTTTGTTGAGAATTCTTCCTATTTGGTCTGTGATACCTTGAATTTAGGGTAGGATTATGATCTTTTTTCTCTTTTTTTCTTTAATGGGTTGTGTTGACTTGTTTTTTCTAGTGTATTTTCTTATTGCTTTTTCAATTCGTTTGTTTGTGTAATCGTTTTCTATTAGGATTTGTTTAAATTTTTGTAATTCCTCTTGTAAGTTATCTTTATCTGTCATGGTGAGAGCTCTGTATACAAGGGAATTAATTAATGATTGCTTTTGAGATGGGCCGTGGTAGGAGGAGGCATGTAGGTATCTGTTTGTATGAGTGATTTTTCTGTAAACTTCATGTCCTAATGTGTTATTAGATCTTTTGTAAACTAGTACGTCCAAGAAAGGCAATTTCCCCTTTCGTTCAATGTCTATGGTGAAATTGATATTAGGGTGCAACTGATTGATGAAATCGAAGAACTTGTGTAGTTCATCTAGTCCATGTCTCCAGATGACAAAAGTGTCATCAACGTAACGGCACAAAAATTCCGGTTTGAGATTGTATTTGTTAAAGATTTTAGTTCCTAGATTTTCCATAAAGATGTTGGCTTTTACAGGTGAGATTGGATATCCCATCGCTGCTCCTGAAGTTTTTTCGTAGAATTGGTTATTGAAAGAGAAGTAGGTATTATTGAGACAGTGTTCTATCAACGGTATTAAATCGGAGGGAAAGTTTGCAAAGGATTTAATAATATCGATTGTATCAGAGATTGGTCCTTTCGTAACGAGAGATTCTACGTCGAAACTCAGTAAGATGTCTTGGGGTTGAAGGTGGATCTGTTGTATCTTTCTGATGAAGTCAAAAGAGCTTTGGACGTGCGTGATAGAATTTCCTGTGAAAGGATTCAGTTCTTTGGCGAGAACGCGTGCTAAGTTGTAAGTTGGTGAGTTTATTGCGCCGATGATCGGTCTGAGTAGAATCTTGCTTTTGTGGATTTTTGGGAGTCCGTAAAGTCATGGATAGGTGGGATTAGTAGGTATTGATTTAGATATTGTTTGTCTGTCAAGTTTAGAGTCTTTCAGAACGGTTTTTGTTTTGCTGGCTATTGTTTTTGTAGGGTCCTTTTCAAGTTTTTCATATGTATCGTCAGTTAGAAGGTCTATGTTTTTGTTGTTATAGTCTCCTTTATTCATTATTACTGTTGTGTTGCCCCTGTCTGCGGGTAATATTATAATGCCTTTATTTTGGCTGAGTTCTTTAAATGCTGTTTTTTCCTATTTTCTTAAGTTTGAGGGAGGAAGCTGAGCTTGGCGTAAGATGTTATTGAGAATTTTCAATATTTCCTCTATCCATCCCAAATATAGATGTTTTCCCAATGTATATCTGAAAACACACATCTCTTCTTTTTTTGCAGAAGCAAAACCCAGTGATGATGAAGATCAGAATATCCGGTATCATGACTGGACTACTGACAAAAAAGCGAATGGACCTATTCTTACAGCCGAAGGGCTCCCAACGCCCTTCGTTTTTGTAGATGGCCATATACGATTTAGCTCAGGACAAGGCCCTGGAGAAATTCAGAATATTCGGTATTATGATTGGACTCATGATAAACCAGCAAATGGACCTGTTCTTACAGCCGAAGGTTTCCGAACGCCCTACTACTTAGTAGATGGCTATGTACGAAAGCAAGGAAGTCCATCAGGAAGCTCATCACAAAACCCATCACCGAAAAGTTCAGCACAAAGCACACCTGTACGAAAAAGGTCACAACAAAAAAAGTGCGTAAGGCAGAAATTACCACATTGTTCTATGAGGGGGCGTGTGGGTTGGGTGTCACACTTTTTTTGTGAACACAATAACTAGGAGAAGGTTTAAGATAGATTGATGAGAAAGGGCTTATTTTCACTACTAATATCTCAACACTGATAGGAGGATTCAAAACAATATTTATGACCGGTTTCTTTAGCACTTTATAGTATTTAAAAATGGGTATTTTATAGCATAACTTTTTAGATAACATTATTCAAAATTAATGAAAAAATGAAAAAGATATCTTAATTCGAGATGAATCGATTGGCCCAGAATATTAAACGCAAGTTATGGTTCTTTATTTAATTTGAAAAATCTCTTCTTTAAAAAGTTTTAGCATCACATAATTCAAAGTTCATATAAGAATAGAAAAGGCTCCTTAATTCGAGATGTTTTAATCAACCTGTATGTATATTTTTATTTTAAATTCTTCTATCAGCAGAAAAATTTATTTGCTTATGAATCATAATGAGAAAGCAAAGTGCTTATCTAATGAGCTCTATAAAATTGTAAATACATAGAAATCGGAACAGCCAAGATCGAATTCACAGCTAGTTACTCGTTTTTCCGCATAAATTTGAACTGACTTAATAGAACCCAATAAGAAAATACAAATCCTCTTGGTTAAAAGTTAATCGTTTTATGGTTGAAAGGTGTACCATTATATTTTTGGTTCGGGATTCAACTCTTCGGATTCAATATTCAACTATTTGGTTTAAAATTAAATTATTTTGTTGAAAGTGTAACTATTTGGTAAGAGAGTCATCCTCTTTAGTGAAAAATTGAATTGCTGGGTTAAAAATTGAACTAATTCGTTGAAAGTTGAACTACTTTATTCAAAAAATTTTTTTTTAGAAGATTCATTTCCTTGACTAAAAATTAATATGTTGTCGTTGAAGATCTATTTCTTTGGTGGAAGATTTAACTGTTTGGTTGAATGTTGAATTCTTTTATTAAACATTCTTTTTTTAAAGATTCATCATTTTAAAAAAATGCATCATTCTAGTTGCAAATTCAGCTCTTTCATTGAAAATTTGACTATTTTTCTACAAATTAGTTTTGAGTTTCGGTTGAAAATTGACATCTTTTAGTTTAAAATTTGACTATTCGATTAAAAATTCATCTTTTTCGGTTGTGAATTCAAGTATTCGGTGGAAAATTCATGTATTTCGTTGATAATTTTTTGTATTCAGAAAAATGACCTTGGCTGAAAAATTAACTTTTTGGTTGAAAATTTAACCCTTCGGTTGAATTTTGAACTCTTTCTTTAAAAATTATTGCTTTTTCATGAAGATTCATCACTTTAATTGAAAATTCAGCTCTTTAGTTGAAAATTTGACTATCTCTCTACAACTAGGTCTTTTTTTGGTTGAAAATTTAACTTTTTCAGTTTAAAATTCAACTATTTGATTGAAAAATCATCTTTCTGAGTTGGATATTCAATTACTTAGTGCAAAACTTATTTATTTTGTTGATAATTTATCTTTTTTCATATAGTAAATCTTCTTGGTAAAAAATAAACTTTATGGTTAAAAATTAAACTCTTTGGTTTAAAGTGTATCTTCTTTAATTTAAAACACAACTATTTGGCTGCTGATAATATATTTTTTTCAGAAAATTAATTTTCTTGTTTAAAAAATAACTATTTGTTTTAAAATGAAACTTTTGGGTTAAATCATTACTGGTTTATGAAGATTCATCATTTTAGCTGAAAATTCATCTCTTTGGTTGAAAACATGACCCTTTTGCAATTTTTTCTTATTCTGGCTGTAAAAATATTTTCTTCATTAGAAATAGAACTATTCCATTTTTGGTTGAAAGTTGATCTATTCTGTCCGAAAATGCATGTATTTTGTTAAAATCTCTTCTTTTTTGGTGCAATATTACTTTCTGGTTCAAAATTAATCTGTTATGATAGAAAATTGAATAATTTTGTTGAAAAATCATTCTTGAAAAAATATTTGGTTGGAAATTCGCCTATTTGGGTAAAGAGTTAATCATATTTGTTGAAAATGCATCATTTCGGTTCGTGATTTAGTTATTTTGTTACAAAGTCATCTTTTTTCGCTGAACTTGGCTGGTTGGGAATTATATTTCTGTTTGTAAAAATAAGTTTTTCAAACAGAAAAAATTGAGGATTCTGTTTTTGATTGGTAAAAACTTTGTGTTTATTGATTTTAAGAGATTTTAGAAGATTTAAAGCGTTTTCAATGAATTTAAAATATTTCGAGAGACTTCACAAGATTTAAAGTAATTTTGAAGATTTCAAGGGGTTTTCCAGGATTCCAAATGAAGATTCAAATGAAAAATACCATCCAGGTTTTTCAGGTCAAAAAGTCAAGATTTCATTTTTTATTGGTCAACAATTTTTAAAGAAACCATACCGTAAACAAACAAATTCTTTATTCTTTGTAAGCATAAGTCATCTTTAAAATTCTTGAAATCTTTGAAATGGTTGTGACGTTTTCTGAAATTTCATGAAATGTTTAAAATATTTGTGAAAACTTTCTCCAATCTTTGTTTGTAAAATATTTCGTCTTCGTCTGAAATCATTGAAATCTTTTGAAATCTTCTCAAATTTTCTGAAACCTTTTGAAATGGTTAAACATCTCTGAAATGTTTGTGAGATCTTTCGTATTAATTTAAAATTATTAGAATATTTTAAATCGTTTAAAATCTTTAAAATCTTTTGAAATTTTTTAAATCTGGTGTACTGTACCCTTTTTGAAATCTTTGGAATTCTTGTATTTTTTTGAAATCTTGATAAAATTTTTTCGAAATCCTTGAAATATTTGTGAAATCTTTCTAAAAACTTTTTTCTTCATTTGAGAGCATTACAATTTTTTTAATCTGTGTAAAATGTTTTGAAATATTAAAAATCTGGTCAACTATAAACCTTTCTAAAATCTTTACAATCTTCCAAATCTTTTACAATTTTTTAAATATTTAGAAATGTTCGAAATCTTTCGGAAATGTTTGTGAAATCTTTGAAATCTTTTTCGAAGCTTTTGAAATAATTGTAAAATTGTTCTTAAATCTTTGTTAGCAAAATATTTTAAAACCTTTTGAAATCTTTAGTAATGTTTTTGTAATATGGTGTACACTCAAAACCAGAGTGGTAAAACCCTTAAAGTATCCGTTATATTGACATGGCTCATTCTAATTATGAAACGGA
Organism: Andricus coriarius; assembly: GCA_932066315.1. Classification (NCBI taxonomy): domain Eukaryota; kingdom Metazoa; phylum Arthropoda; class Insecta; order Hymenoptera; family Cynipidae; genus Andricus; species Andricus coriarius. Next base: position 10,621 of record CAKNWT010317158.1, read on the forward strand.
ATTAACTGTTCATTACACGAAATTACTTTATTTATTCTTCAAGGGGTAAAAGATAAATTATATCTTGATAAATTAAAAACTTTTCAATAGTGAAATTTCTTCTAAGCCAGATGTTTCTTTCATAATAGACTAAAAGATTTAAATTACTTTTCTGATTTCCATAAAATAACTGTTTTGAAAAAAAAGCAAAAATTAATTCAAGATTCTTGTGAAAAATTCAAGGACATATTCAGGTTTTCAAGGTTGAAAAAGAAATTCATGGACATTTTCAGGTTTTCAAAGTTCAACAAAAAAGTATTATTCAAGATTTTAAAGATTTTCAAGGTCGCTGGACAACCTGCTCAAATAGGAAAACATTTAATATTTGAAAATTGCGAAATTTTTCTTGTTTTTAAAGACATGTAATCATAATTTTTATCTATTTTTTACAGAGGCTCCTTTTCCTCATGCTGTACATTATAATAAAAGTCAGCCCCCAAAATAACGCCAATCTGGCTCAGAACCTCCACTTGTAACCTAAGTAGGTCCTGGAGGACCGACGCAGCCACCACAAACCAGACAGCCTATGTAACCAGGCCAACTAAATAGTGTATCGGGCCCATTACCCTACTACTTAAATATATTACAAAAAGAATATAAATCTGAAAATACCTAATTTTCCTGAAAAAAATGAATAAAAATTAATTTATCCTGTGCAAGATGGCAAAGAACATCAATATACAATATATATGTAATAGTCCTCAATAAAAACTGAACACCAACTAAATTCACTCTGGCTTTATTTCATAACAATTCATTTTGTATAAATAATTTTTTTTTTATTTTGAAATTTGATTTTCAATGTGCAAGAATGCAGAAATATGTCAGGTTAAATTAATTGGTTTGAATTAGAGATCATCTAGGGAGAGTTGAGACACTTGGGAATCGTTTCTGATTCGTTGGGGCCAACCGGAATACGAAAGTCCTTTTTAGCGCGCGATTTCGAAATAGCAACCAATCACAATGTCGCAACTATGAACTGAGGTTAGGTTGTTCTTACAAATTTCAATACGCGCATGCGTTGTCAAATATATATTTAACCTTTGTGACGATTTCCTTATTCCGGTTGGCCCTATTTGAGTGGTGAGGCTTCACGTGTCACAAGTCTCCTTAGAGGATCTGTAGTTTCAATGATTTGTCCTTATAGTACGAGTCTCTCCCTGGCTTTTGTATACAGATGGCTTCGACGTTCTTCCATGCCATATCTGTATATCCTATTGTTATGCACGCCCTTAAACTGTTACGCAATGTCCCCGTTAAAAGATCCGAACCTTTTTGAATCAAGGCTAGGAATATGCCGTTCGCCCCATCGAATTAAATACCGGTCGAATGAGAGGTATGCTGAGCAACTCATCACCGACTGACGTCTTCTTCCTCTTTGGTGTTGGATTTTAATTGCTTCCAGAATTTTGGTACAGGACCTACGTTCTCGTGTTTTCGTCAGTTCTATTGTGCATTATACATTTCCATTTCTGGCTTATAACCTTCATTTCGTCCTTGAAACTTTAATGTTCTTGAATCAGAGCAAAGGTCATTTGTTCAACTCTAATACTTATTCTTAAGATGGCCGACGTAGCTTCACAGTGGCGAAGATCAATTTGCATGAAATTCAAATCCCAGTATTTTACACAGTTCACTTAAAAGTCAGCGTTATTCCTCAGTTGTTTCCAGGACAGCTACTCCTCCACTGTCTGGATCCTTCTCATTCCCAGATACAGTTTAACGTCGATTTTCTCGATGCTTTGGACTACTGAAGCGTTCGCGTTCAGGACTAATTGGGCTATCCTGGCATCATTCTTTGCATCGATGATGGCCCACTCCTTCAATTATAGCGTGGGTTTCTGGAATTACAACCTTTCAAGAAAGTACCGGCTCTCCATTCCATAAAATCGGTAGGTTTAGGAATGTCCTTAGAAGCAATGGTTTTGATTCTTGCACTTTCTCTTAGTGTTAAACCGTCTACAGCCTCGATGAGTCATGTGCTAGACACCTCATAAGAACACAAGACGGTAAGTAAGTTGTTTTTATATCGGCAGTCTTCAAACCTAGAAATAATGTCACAAGTTTTTAAATCGGCGCTTTTAAGTTCGTGGTTTGCCTCAATAGCCCCTGTCTTCTCTGAGTTAAGGTTCTCTTTCAGCAATCCCTCAGATCTAATAGCCAATTATAGGTGGCTTGAAAGGGCGAGACTGTAGAAGTCGCATGGGTCAACGATCCTGTCCTTCTTAGCTTTCCCGTCTTGTTTAATAGTGCTGCAGTCAGACCTATACGTTTGAGGTCTCCGTGGTTTACAGGTTCATTCCGCCTTCTGATAGCATTGTCATACTTTTTCTTCTTGCGGTCTTTTTCTGTCCCTGCATAATTAGTAGCCTTAACCTCGTTAAAGGGGCTGCTTAAAGTCTCATTCCAAGCCGTACCACTTGAAGTAATAGGAACCATACAGGTCACTTGTTGGTATCTTGTTTGGTTTCTATCTTCTCGAGAGAAGAAGTGTTCAAAAGGACTGCCATTGGAGAGTCCCCTCCATGTGCTTGTTAGCTATTTATTTTATTGTCGGAGTAAGGCAATTTTCACTAAGATATGTCTCAGTATCCCAGAACACCGTGTGAGTTAGCATACCCTGGTAACATTTAGCCCTCGAAACCAAAGTTCACGTCTTGGTTTAGGGAACTGTTTAAGGAGTATGGAAATATAGAGTGAAGCATATGCTTATGCAAATCAAAGTGGGGTTAGTGGTAGAGAAAAAATCACCAAAAGTTCCAGATGAGTCTTGGCAAGAAAAGGACGATTGAGCTTTTTCTACAATTGGTTTGGTTGTGGACGACAACCAATTCGTGCACATTTCGAACGCCACCAGTGCGCAAGAAGCCTTGAAATCATTGTAAGATTACCATCGGGAATCGTTAGAAGCCAGTATAATCCATGTATTCAAGGTTTTATGCAGAATACGCTTAGCTGAAAACGGCAACATGGAGGAACACGTAAGCAAAATGAACGACACCTTGAACCCAATAACTGCTCTTGGAGAAGAAAGCAGGGACAAGTGTGCAGCAGCTATGTTGTTGAAGAGCTTGGCAGAAGCATATGAAACTTTGGTCACCACTTTGAAAAGTCGACATGAAGGACCTACGACATCATTCGTCAAAAGCAAGTTGATCGACGAATGCATAAGGCGCAAAAATAAACTGGGTATCAACGACACGACCGGATGTCAAGGTGAAGCAGCGACGAAAGCTCAAACGCGCACAAATTCATGGAAAGCATGCTTTTTCTGCAGAAGAGGTTTGTTTAAAAGCTAAGAAAGTAAAGGCTCAACAAGAAAAGAAGGTTTGGATCATGGATTCAGGGACATCGAGCCACTTGATCAACCATAACGATTTTTCTGGCGAAATCGTTGGGGAAGACATGCCCAGGGAAGGCTTGTCCGTCGATGAGAAAGTGCCTTTAACTTAATATTTATTTAGGGAAGTGATGCACGGGGAAGACTTGCCCCTCGAGGCCACATTGTCACGTTCCTAATATTTGACTGGGAAAGTCAGAACTGGAAAAGTCTTCCCCGACGAAGGATTGCCTGTTGATAAGACAGACTCGTGGTCTTAATATATTACCGGGAAAGAGATGCCCGGGGAAGGCTTACCCGCGAAAGACTTGCTCATGGATGCCATAGTCTCTTGGCTTTAACATTTCACTGTGCAAGTGATGCCCGGGAAAGACTTGCATCTTGAGGCAACAGTGCCATGTTCTTAATATTTGACTGGGGAAGTGATTCTCTTAATATTTTTCAGGGGAAGAGATGCTGGGTAAGGCTTGCCCGGAGAAGCCTTGCCTTTCGATGTATTCTGTTTCTGATACTTATTGTTTCACTGTGGAAGTGATAATCAGTGAAGACCTGCCCATAGGAGCCTTTGACAGCAATGAGTGGAAGACATGCCCTTATGAGCGATGCAAATGGTGGAAGAGATGCCCGATGTAGCCATGCAAATGGGGGAAGCGATGCCCAGAGACGACTCTATCTTTGGGATGTGATGCCGGGGAAGACATTTGTTTATCGGGAAAGACTTGCCTTATGCATGCTTGTCCGAACCACAATTTTATCAACGAATGAGATGAATTTCAATCCAAAATGACGAACCGCTAACCAAAAAAATTCATTTTCAACCATGAAGGTCAACTTTTGACCAAGTAGATAACTTATTCTCCAAAAAGATCCATTTTTTAAACTTTCTACCAAAAAAACCAAAAAGACAAATTTTTCAACAACATACGTGAATTTTCTCCTCAGATCTAATCTCCATAGATTTAATTTGTTTAAGTATTCGTCGAAATCTAATGTTTTTTTGTCATTCTGTACATATGAAGACCAGTGAATCATGTGGCATCTTAGACTTAAACCATTCTTTTATATAAAATTATTCTTAATTTCGTTATTCCGGATAATTTAGAGATGTACGTGGCATTTTTATTAGCAAAAGTAATAAGCCGACAAGACTCTGTATAGTGAAATATCATTTTGTAAGAATCAGTTCTTCAAACCTTGTACATGAGAATAATAAAATGTTATTTAACAATTCGCAATCTTAATAACTCATTACTTTCACAAATAAAAGTTCCACGTACCCAACAAAGCTTCGGAAATAACGAGAAAAAATTATATGTAATCGTGTATTACTTTAAATAATTTTTTTTAATCGATATGACAAATTTACAATATATATTTTTACTATTTTTTTACTAAATAGCAGCAATTATTATCAGTTTTACCGCAACCGTGATTGATTACAGAAAATAAGTAGGCACGTATTTTACAGCTTTGAGAAAAGTTTTATTTACGTAAGCCTATGAGTATTCGAAATGTTATCATTGCCACAAAACTGATTTGGTCTACCTACAACTTATCGAATATTGTTTTTATTTGCGCGTGAATTTTTGAAAAGTATTGGATAAAATGAAGAAATTGTGGTTTTTTATTAAATTCGACTGGATCCTTTTTGTTGCCACGATTACTTCTTTTAGAAAAAACTTAACTTTAAAATTTTTTTGCAAATGATGAAAG
>CAKNWT010317159.1:5102-25031 GCA_932066315.1 Andricus coriarius
TGTTAGTGTTTTATACCAAAAAGTGGTATTACGTTTTTCGGGTTTGTTAGCGTTTTTTTTACCGTTTAACGCTTTTTAAACAAAAATCAATATATTTTAAAGTTTTATATTTTAGAACAATTTTAGGTTACGTGAATCATTACATTTTAAAGATTCATTTTTTTAAACAATCCTAGGTTATGTTAGTGTTTTATACCAAAAAGTGGTAATTTAAAATAAAAATTATTATGTTTTGAACATGATTTAGAATCTTTTAACAATTTTGGATCATGTTAGTTTTTTTCGTCGGAAATTTATATTTTTAATATAAAAAATCAGACCTCAAAGAAGATTCACAAATTTTAACAATTTGTGGTTATTTTATTATATTTTTCACCGAAAATGTGTAATTTAGAACGAAAATCATTATTATTTGAACAACATTTAGAATTTTTTAACAATTTTGGACTATATTAGTGTTTTTCGTCTGAAATTTGCATTTTTATTTAAAAAAATCATATCTCAAAAGAGATTCAGAAATTTTAACAATTTTAGATTGTGTTAGCGTTTTACACCAAACATTGATATTTAAAAAAAAATCATTATTATAATTTGAAGAAGGCTTAGAAACAATTAAGAATATTGGAATACTTTAATGATTTTCGTCGGAAATTAAAATTAAAATTAAAAAATCGCTAGATTTTGAAGAAGTTGAATAATTTTGAATAATTCTAGGTTACATTGGCATTTAACAATGAAAATTTGTATTTTCAAACAAAAATCTTTATAATTTGAACAAGATTTAGAATTTATTTTTAATACAAAAGTTATAGTTCAAAGAAAAGTCACAACTTTTTAACAATTAGTAATTATTTGAGCAATCTTCATCGGAAATTGATGATTTTAAACAAAAAAACATTAGGTTTAAAAGAAGATTTACAATCTTATACTATGTTTGCTTATGGTTTGTTAGTGTTTTTGGTCTAAAATTGCTATTGGTTAATAAAAATCATTAGATTTTAAAGAATTTGTACAACATTTGTATGATAATAGATATGTTAATATTTTCCGTCGGAAATTGGCATTTTTGATCAAAAATGCAACGGTTTGATTGTCTATATATGTATTTAAAAAAAAAAGTATTACCCATTTTAATTCTGATGTTAAGACATCAATTTTCACCAATTATCACAAATATTGTCCTTGCTTTTCTATTATTTTAGATTGTAGATACTATGAATTACAATTGTTTTATACGCGTATTTGTTTGGTCGAATTTTAAATAATAAATAATATTTATTAATGAGCAAAATATTTTCCGTCATCCAAATTTGTCGATTTTGCTTTAAATAATCTTTGAAATACATCAATATTTAATTTTTAGAATAAATATAAAATTGTACTCGGAAAAATAGTTCATCTTCTAACCACAAAAAAACAAAGTCTTATATTTATTTTATTCTAAAAAAATATTACGTTTGCTATATCGTAAAAACGCAATACAATCTTGCAAAAGGCTCAAAACGTTTTTTTTTAAATTTTTTTACTGGTGTGTATCAGTTTTATTTTTTTTCTAGAAGGGTGGCAGTGCAAAATCTTCTGCTTTTAAAAAATTAAATAAAAAAATTATTAAATTACAAATTATTAAATTGAATTATAACTTAATACGATTTTTATTTTTTCAACAGGAAAAAGAACGCAGGAATGCATTTGTGTTGGGATTTGTATTACACTGATGGCAGTGAATTCGTTTTGTATTCTTGTTCGATTAAGGCTGGAAAACTTGAGTTCAATCGCGATAGCCGCACTATGTGGAATTGTTACAGCAGATTTTGCTTCTGGGTTCGTCCACTGGGCAGCTGACACATGGGGATCCGTCGAGCTACCAATTTTGGGAAAAGTAAGATTTTTCAAATAATATTATTAATTAATATTTATTAATATATTTTTAAATAATTAATATTAAGCTAAAATTACAATCAGAGGAAGTAGGGCAATATTTAATAAAAAATTATTATAACCCTTGACCTAGGATCCGTAATATTTGACCTCTGACCTTTGAGAGAGAACATTTGACCCTTGACCTTGACCGCGAGCCCTAACCATTCACTTTTGACCTATAACACTTGACCTCTGTCCCTTGGCCCATAAGACTTCAGTTTCCACCTTTGAACTCTGCTCTGTGACCCCAAACCTTTTAACTCTTTTATGTGATTCTCTTCAATTTTTATAATTGAGCACTTCATCTTTTAACTCTTACCCCTGACCTTTGAACTCTGACCCTCTCACCTTTGATCATTGACCCCTCATCTTTGAATTCTGAACCCTTATCTTTGAATTCTCAATCCTCACCTTTGATCATTGATCCCTGACCTTTGAACTCTGACCCAAAACCTTTGATTATTAACCCTTGACCTTTGAACTCTGTACTATGCCCCCTCTCCTTTGAACTCTTTTTTGTGATTCTCTTCAGTTTTTATCCCTGACCTTTCAATTCTGACCCCCTCACCTTTGAACAATAAAAATCTATGCTAATTGTCCCATTTTTAATATAATAAGGTCATCGCAGGTCAGGGAAAACTTGGAAATCAGGGAAAAGTCATGGACTTTGAAAGAAAAATGGCAAAAGTCAGGGAATTTCAGTAGGAAGCCCCATTAAGGCAGGATTCTACTTTGGAACGCGCGAAAAAAATGCTATTTTTATAAATTTTTTTTTTAACATTAAGAAAGATATTGATGAAGGGTTTGTTATGCTTAATAAATATACTCTTAAAATATATTTAAAAAGTTTTTTTAGTTTATTTTATTCTCTCTATATACATTTAAATGGCACATTCTCGAAACCACGTTTTTTACCGCTTGTTAAAAGAATCTCCGAAACTACCGAATCGATTGGTCTGAAATTTTTACCACATATTCTATACATATACATCAACCGGTGGTAGCAGATTTATATGTAACTTTTTATTTTTACTATTATTTTTTTGTCAAAAAAATGAGATTTTTTATTTTTTTTGTTTCGAATTGCCGCTATTTTGTTTTTTTGCATGTAAGTGAAAAAATCTGCTACCACCGGTTGATCTATACGTATAGAATATGTGGTAAAAATTTCAGACCAATCGATTCGGTAATTTCGGAGATTTTTTTAACAAGCGGTAAAAAACGTGGTTTCGAGAAAGTGCCATTTAAATGTATATAGAGCGCATAAAATAAACTAAAAAGATTTTTTAAATGTATTTTAAGAGTATATTTATTAAGCATAATAAACCCTACATCAATATCTTTCTTAATGTTTAAAAAAAAAATTACAAAAAAAGCAGTTTTTTCGCGCGTTCCAAAGTAGAATCTTGCCTTAAGTAAGTGTAAAAAAAAATTAGTACAGTCAGTCTTAGTTGAATTTAGGTCTATATCTATTTCTGAATTTTCAGGCACTCTTTTGAAATATTTTAGGGTATTTTAAAAGATTCCTACAATTTTCAACAAATTTCAATCATTTGAAGGGATTTCGAAGAATTTTTAAGATTTTAGTTTTTTTTTAAATTCAAAGGAATTTTCAAAAGCTTTAAAAAGATTCCAGGGATTTCAAAATATTTCAAAAGATTTCTAATATTTTAGGGTATTTTAGAAGATTCAAAGGAATTTGGAATAAATTTCAATGATTTGAGGGGATTCCAAAGGATTTTAACAATTTTAGGGTATCTTAAAACATTTCGAGGAATTTTCAAGAACTTTAAAAAGTTTCAAGGGATTTCAAGACATTTCAGAGGGTTTAAAATATGTTCGGGTATTTTAAAAGATTTCAAGGCATTTTCAACAAAATTTCCAAGGAATTTCTACGGTTTTCAATGATTTTAAAGGATTTAACAACATTTTCATGGGGTTTTGAAAAAGCTATTAGAATTTCGGAAGATAATAAGCGATTTTATAGAATCTATAGGGTTTTAGGATATTTTACAAGATTCCAAGGAATTTTATCATATTTCGGAGGATTCCAATGATTTAAAGGGATTTTAAGAGCTCGCAAGGTATTTAAATACATTTTTCAGGATTTTAGGAAATATCTCCAGATTTCATGTAATATTTTAATGTATTTCAAAGAATGTATGCACAAGAATAGAGGCATTTCGTTGAATTTCAAAGATTTTCAAATAATTAAAGGTATTTCCAAAAAATGTTGAGATTGAAAGATATTTTTAAAGATTGCAAGGAATGCCCAATTGATTTAAGTAATTTCAAGAGATTTCAAAGAATCTGACAGATTTGAGGGTATTTTTAAAAATTACAAGGAATTTTCAAGAGCTTTAAAAAGTTTCAGGGGGTATCATGGGAATTTAAATATTTTATGGTATTTATAAAAATTCCAAGAAATTTTCAAGAGCATTAAAAGATTTCAAGGGATTTCAAAAGATTTTAAAGGATTTAAAATATCTAGGGTATTTTTAACAGATTTCAGTCATTTGAAGCGATTCTAAAGGATTTGAAAGATATTAGGGTATTTAAAAAAATTCCAATTAATTCTCAAGAACTTTAGAAAATTTCAAAGGATTTCAAAAGATTTTAAAAGAATTCAAATATTTCAGGGTATTTTAAAATACTCCAAGGAATTTTCAAATGATTTCAGTAACTTAATGGAATTTTAAAGAATTTGGAATATTTGAAGGTATTTTAAAAGATTCCAAGGAATTTTTAATTGATTTCAATAATTATAAGGAATTTCACAGGGTTGAAATATTCTAGGGTATTTTAAAAGATTCCAAGGCATTGTCGAGAGAATTAAAAATGTCAAGCTATTTCCAAATATTTTAATAATATTAAAGGATTTAAAAGATTTGTAATTTGTAATTTCAAGGAATTTTAAAAGCTGTCCAGGTATTTTAATAAATTTTCGAGGATTTAGAAAAATATCATATTTCATCGAATTTCACGGGATTTTACCATATTATAATGGATTTCAAAGAAAATATTTACAAGAATTGAAGACTTTTGCAGGGTTTCAAATATTTGAAAAGATTTTCAACTATTTTTTGCAGGTCATTTGAATTCATTTGGAATTCACCCTGAATTCTTAATAATTTATCTTGAATTTCTTGAATTCACTTGATTTTTTTTTATTCACTTGAATTCTTCCAAATTCACTCAGTTCTACTAAATTCAATGGATTTTTTTTAGTTTTTATGTAATTTATCCTGGAGTCTTTTTAATTCATCTCGAAATTCTTTGGCATTGCATCAAATTCTTTTGGATTCCCTTCAATTTTTCTTAATTTATTTCAAACTTACTGAATTTAATGAATTGTTTTATATTTTTGCATTGTTTTTAATTCACCATGAATTTTCGTGAATTGCATTAAACTCTCCTAATTGTTTTTAATTCCTCTCACGTTTAGTTTTGGTTAGAAATTATTCACTTTTGGTCACTTTTTCGTTTTAATTAGGTCATTAAATTAAAATTTTACAAATTTAAATTTAAAATTGGTTTATTTCAATCATAAATATATTATAAATAACTTGTATAAATACAAGATTCTATATTATATATGTTACAAGATTAGAATTTTGATCTTTTAATATTAATGGTTAGCAAAATTGAAAAATAATTAGACAGGGGAAAATCAGCGTGTAAATCAGGGAATTTTGAAAAAATACATTATTATAATTTATTTAAAATACTTATCTTATCAATTCTTGATTTTTTACAGAACTTCATAAGGCCTTTTCGGGAGCATCATATTGATCCTACAAGTATTACACGTCATGATTTTATAGAGACAAACGGTGACAATTTTATGGTGACCATACCGTTTCTTTGTAAACTAACGTGGGATTTTCTCACCCTCTCAGAGTCTGAAATACAAGTACGATTCGTTTGGACTTGTTATTGGTTTCAACTCGCAATCTTCGTGGCGATGACGAATCAGGTCATTTTTAAAAATTATTTTCAATAGGTTGTAATTAATTATAATTTTTAATTATCATTGCAGTTCATTATAATATACTCTAGTCCAGCAAAAAAAAGGTACCGGTGTTCGATAATTGTTGTTACATATTTGTGATATAACTGTTTTATAACATGAAGGTAACATTGTTACAATTGAATTATATAATTCTTCAAGAACTCTAAATAAGTACTATGATGTAAAATTCGTTATATAACTGTTACATAACTATTGTGTCCCAGTTATATAATATTTGATCCAATTAGTTATGTAACTGTGACATAACAGTGTTATAACGTTATGAAACATTATTACAATTGTCTTCTATCATACAATTTTATTGTTCTGTAACAGTTATGTAATACTTCTGTACCTAAAAAAGAACTTAGAAATATAAATTCCATATAAATTACAGGGTGGCAAGGTGACAAGTTAAGTTCAGTTGTTAACTTTTTCAATTATGAAATCATTCAGTTTACAATGCGTAATTCCAAAATCTTTTACTTTCAAAATTTTCAATGATAGGTCTTCATTTTTAAGCGTACATTTTTCATTTGTTAAATTTTATAATGCTGTTTTGAAGGCTTAGACAATTAAAAATTAAAAGCATTTGAATGTGAAAATTTTTGGGAAAAAAACGTTTGAAGTTGATGAATTATAAATATAAATTATTTAATGGTTTTTCAAATTGAACGAGTATTAAAAATTAAACAATAATTTATTTTACAAGGCGATTCTGAATTTCATATAATTTCAAATTCATATGATTCATGATTAAACACTTTTATTCAATTTCGAATCATATTCAAATATTTTTTCAGTCTAAAATATTTCATTATTAAGCCATTCAATATTAAATTTTTTAATTAAAACAAGTCCAATTTTGTAATATTTAGCAATATTTTTTTATTTAAAATAAGCAAATATAACTCAATTATTTTGAAATGGCCCTTAAAATTTCAGAGTGCTAAATTTAAACTGTGAAACTTACAATTTTGATTGTTCCATTTTTTCAACTTACAATTTGTAAGTGAAAGTATTGAAAATTTTATACTTTCAAAATTTGTATTGAGTTTGAAACGAGGAAATTTTTATTTTTGTTAAATTGGCTGAGCAACATTTTCTTTATTTTAAGAATTCTAACGTGTTCGAAAGGTTTTCAATATATTCTATGAATTGGAGGAAGGATAATTTTTTTATCTTCAACATTTTTATTCAGTTGGAAGGGAGGACATTTTGGTTATCAATATATTATGAATTGAAAGAAGATTTTTTTTTTAAATTTTTATGGAGTTAAAGGGAAGAATCTTTTCGTTTTCAATTTTTTTCTGAATTAGAAGTAGGAAATTTTTTATTTTTAAAATTTTTATGAGTTCGAAGTGAGAAAATTTGTGGTTTCAATTTTGTTAATTTGAAGATGATATTTTTCCATTTTTTAGATTTTTATAGAGTTGGAACGAAGGCAATTTTGGTTTTTAAGTTCTTCTAAACTGGAGTCGAAACTTTTTTGTTTTCAAGATTTTTATCAAGTTTAAAAGGAGGGAATTTTGGTTTTGAACATTTTTTGAAATGGAATAACGACAATTTTTTTTGAACATGTTGATTCAGTTGGTAGAAAGAAAAATTTTGGTTTTCAATTTTATTCTGAATCAGAAGAGGGAAGTTTTTTATTTTTAACATTTTTTATTGATTGGACGAGGGATTAAAATCAATAGCTTGCATTTATATTTTTAAACATAAATATTTGAACTGTTCAATTCATAAAAGTTTAAAATTTAAAATGTGTTTGAATTAAAACAGTTTTAATCTACAATGTTACAATTTTTAAATTTTAAACAGTTCCTCTTTGAGTTCCTTAATTTTCAGTTCAGTTTTGATTACTACAAAAGAAAAAAATTTCAGTTTTAAGAATTCGAATTTTTTAATTTCAATGACTGTGAACAATTTTTACGAACCGGGAAAAAAACCGGGCATTTTTTGTCAATTAAAACGGACGCCCTGAATTAGAACTAAAATAGAAAAAGTTAAACTAAAAAGTTTAAACTCAAGTTTAAATTAAACGAATTAATTTAAATTAAACGTATTGTTATGTCACAGATACACAAATGGTCCCACACTTATTTCGGACTTCCCGGATGGGTCGTTTGGCTGCAGGAACATCGAGTAATTTTGCCTAGAAGACATCATCGAGTTCATCATGTGGCACCACACGAGACTTACTTTTGTATCACCACCGGATGGTTAAACTGGCCACTGGAGAAGCTTCAATTTTGGTGCACTCTAGAAATAATTATTGAAAAAACAACAGGTTGTAGGCCCAGAGCGGACGACATGAAGTGGGCGCAAAAGCGTTCGTGAGAATTATTATAAAAGAGAAAATTCTTAGTCATATTTTTTATCTCATCTTTTACATTGTGTAGAACAAAGAATTAGGTCGCCGCAACGTAAAAGACAAACATGGTGCGTCTCGTGACGAAAATAGGAATTGAATCTACTAAAAATCCATCCCTTCAAAAAAACGATTGAACTTGATAAATCACAAACGAAACCAAATTCAGGGTGGGCGTTTCAATTAAGGAAAAAGATTCCCAGGGGAATCAAATCACGGCTATTCAAATAAAAAAATTCGAACTGAACTGCAAATTAAAATATTCAAAATGGATCTCTTGAATTTTAAACTTTTATAATTGAAGCTTCACAAAATTTATATTCAAAGATTTTTAATTCAGGCGTTCAGTAATTTGCATATATCAAATGGAAGCTTTGGAAGTTTTTAACACTTTTTAATTGCACAATTTTCTATTAAATTCCGTTAAACTGCAAACTTTTAAATTTTACACTTCTATAAATTGAACAGTTCACCGATTTCTAGTTAGAAAATATAAATCCACGCTATTGTTTTCAATGCTCTAAAATGATGAGTCAATCAATAAATTTGTAAATGTTCAAAATTATATAATTTTAAGCAATTTAAAGTTAAAAAAAATATAAATTTTAATTAGAAGTTAAATTACTTTAATTACAAAACGTTTCCACTTAATAATTGTTCAATTGTTATTTATCCATCAAAATTCAACACTTTCGCTTACAAATTAAAAAATTTTTAAATGGAACATTTAAAATTGTAACGTTCAAACTATGTAGTAGAACGACTGAAAAATCCCGAAAAATACAATTACCGGCATAAAATGCCCGACACTATAAAATTGCCGATACAGGAAAACTTCAAAATTATGAAATTCGTGAATCTAAACAATTAAAAAATGGTTTTAAACATGGATAAATAATTAATAAAATAACAAATTAATTAAAGTTGAACTTCTTTGTTAAAAATTCCATTCTTGGTTGAAATTTGATCTTTTTTTAGTTGAACATTTAACCTGCTAGTTGAAAATTTAAATTTTTTGTTTGAGAATCCATATGTTTTGATAGAAACTTTTGTTGTTGTTAAAAATGCAACTTTTCGGTTAAAAATTAATTTTTTTGGTTAAGAGTTCAACAATTTTGTTGTGAATTCGTCTTTTTAGTAGAATTTAACTAGTTTTTATTTAAAATAATTTTTTTTTAGTTGAAATATCAACTATTACATTTTTCATTGAGCATTCATTTTTTTAGTTGAAAACTCAACTACTTGGTTGAAAGTTAAACTACTTTGTTAAAATATCATTTTTGTGATTAGAGATTCATAATTTTAGTTCAAAATTTAGCTCTTTAGTTGAAAATTTAACTGTTATATTGAAAATTCTTTTTTTTTTCTAGTTGAAAATACAACTGTTTGATCAAAAAGTAATTAATAGTGTTGAGGATTTAACTGTTTTGTTGGAAAATCGTCGTTTTGGTAGAATTCAACTTTTTTTTATTTAAAATAAAAATATTTTTTGGCTGAAAATAGAACTACTAAGTTAAAAGTAAAACTACTTTTGTAAAAATTCATTATTTTGGTTAAAGGCTCATCACTTTAGTTGAAAATTGATCTGTTTGATTAAAGATTTAACTATTTTGTTGAAAATTCGTTTTGGTTGAAAAATTGATTCGTTTTGGTAGAAAATCAATTTTTTTTGTTAAAAATGCAAATGCCTAGTTAAAAACTAATCTTTTTGGTTGAGGATTGAACTATTTTGTTGTAAATTCGTCTTTTTGGGTAGAATTCAACTTTTTTTTATTTAAAATTAAAATGTATTTTAGTTGAAGTATCAACTATTACATTTTTTTTATTCAGAATTCATCTTTTTTGTCTGAAGACTCAAATATTTGATTGAGAGTCGAACTACTTTGTTAAAAATTTATTTTGCTGGTTGAAAATTCATCATTTTAGTAGAAAATTCATCTCTATGGTTTAAAATTTAACTATTTTAACTGTTCAATTTTTAACGCTAAATTTGTAAATCGTTTAATTTTAAACAGATTTTGAACCATCTTGTAAAATTAATGGTTTAATTTTAAATGATGGTAATACAGTTCAATTTTTAAAATAATTAATTAAATTATATTCACAGTTGATCAACTCACGTTTTTTTTATCAAAAACGTTAAATTTCAATTGCTTTTAATTTATAATTGTTTAAGACTTCTTCTGATGTAACAAATGAACCTAAACAAAAAAGAGATGAAATCAAACTTATTTTAAATTGCATTATATCATGTGATACGAAATTAGTGACATTTCAAGTTATTGTATATATTTTTCTTCTGAAAATGTGTAAAATTTCAGGTCAAAAAATCACTTTCATTTCCCGATTTTTCCCAGTCTCGAAAAATTCCCGGTCGTTTCCCAGTTTCTCAGTCCAGTAGCCACTCTGAAAATGTTCCTTTTACTTTTTCAATCGTTTTTTTAGAAAGAATTACAAGAAAGATCAGTATAAGACGCTTTTTTCTCAGATTATGAGAATACGTGATAGAAACTGTGCAAGATGAGTGTATCTGGAAGAATGAATGACTAGTAAGTGTGCTTTCGAATTTTACAAGTTTATAATTACCTCCGCAAAATAATGTTATAATAAGACGCGTAAGACTTTACGATTGCAAATCGTGGCGCGATTCTTTTCGTTTTTTTACAGGCCCGTTTTTACATAGATAAATTTTGTAAATTACAAAAAAGACTATATATAGGTATGTTCCTTTTCCAGTGCCTAGTGGATTTGAAAGGAACTACTTTTTTGAATTAATATTGTAAAAACAAGTTTACCTGGCCTTAAAACGTATTAGAATACTGTTACTTATAGTTAATGACAAAAGTCACTTTAAAAAGTTAATATATTTCATGTATATAGGACTATCTGTGAGCACATTAGTAGATGAGTAAGGGGAGTTCCGAACACAAATTCCTACCTTACCGACATCGAGACCGTTCTACAGCTTAAGTGGTTCGTGTCCGTGCTAAATCTGGAAGCGTCTAGATAGATGAGGCTATGAGGACGTAATCGATTTTTGAGGATTCATTGCAAAAATAGGTTAATTGTGACATAATCCGTTTATGTAATTAAAGTATGACTTAATTATAATAGAATTGTCAAATTGAAAAACAACATTCCATTGTAATTGAAGCATACCTTAATTACATAAACAGATTATGTCATGAGGCTTCCAGATTTAGCGCGGAAACGAACCACTTTAGCTGTAGAACAGTCTCGATGTCGGTAAGGTAGAAATTTTTATTTATAACTCTCCTTATTCACGTACTCACATTATTTATATATGATCTTTTTCACACAAAGCAGGCTGTATAAATTATAGGAATTCGCACACAGTGGTAAATACACTTACAATAAAGCGACAGTTGGAAAAGGAAACAACTTATTTATTTCTATGATTTTTAATGTAAGCCTTCAAAGATTTTTATTTATTTACATTATTCTAAACTTACAACAAAAGTATTTCTAAAGATTTTTGTCTTTTCTGAAATGTCTAGCTTTATTTAAAAAGTATTTTTAAACAAACACAATCCCAACTGTCGTTTTATATCTGTCCATTCGCTCACAATGATTATACGTACGACGACGAATTGCAAATCAAATAATAATAGTAAATATACACAATCTTTTGCACAATAAGCTTTTAAAACAAATTTTTCAAAGTATATACATATAATTATATAAATATATTCTAAAATGAGATTTTAGCATACTGCGGTTGTTCAAAAATAATTATAAAAGCCTCGATATACAAAAAAAAATCCCTGAACCTTTAAAAAGCTACGAACAGTCAATATTTGGATGATACTTACTCTCGAATTTTGCATTTTAAATTAGCATGAGAATTTAAATTGCGATTAGAATCTACTTTTTGAATCAAAATGCAAAAAAAATCAGAAATATTAGAATTGCAACTAACAATTTTTTATCATTTATTTATTACTGCGTCGAGTTACAAATATATTACATAACGCTTTTAGGGCGGTGGAGGAAAGGGAGGAGGAGGAGCTTTTATGGCTTATAACATTCTGTTTCCACTTGAAGTTATTTCTACTGAATGGAAATTATTTAATTTTAATTGGAATATCAATATCCGATCATGTTAGATCGACATAACCATAATTTTCATCTAACTTTAGGATCATTTAAATTTAGGTGCAGGCAAATCTATAAAATTGAATTTCCATTTTAAATCTTCAAAATTGCATAATTTTTAATTTCCAATCTGCAAAATTGAACTACGTATTCCAATAAAGGGTTCAAAATTACCTCATTTTATACTACAAATATTCCAAATTAAAGAATGTTTAATTGTAAATCTTAAAAATTGAAGTCTTTTAAATTGTAAATCATTCAAGTTGAAGAATTTCAATCGTAAATCTTCAAAATTGAACTATTGAAAAGAAACAGTCAAAATTACATATCTTTAAAATATAAATCTTGAAAATGGAGTGTTCTGCAATTCTGTATTTTCAGAATTCAAGAATTTTCAATTTTAACTCTTGAAAATTGTAGAACATTGAATTTTAAATGTTTAAAATTAAAGAGGTTTTAATATTGATAACTAGAAAATTAACTATCATTTTGATGATTTACATGCGAAATTTCATCAATTTGGAAGTTTTAGAATTGAAAACTTGACTTCTGATCTTCAAAATCATCCAAATTTAAGAATCTTTATTTATACATCTTTAAAACTGAAGGGTTTTCAAATTTTAATTTTTAAAATGGAACTATTGAAAAACAAATTCAAAATGATGCATTATTTTAAATTGCAAGCATTGAAAATGGAAGAATCTTCAATTGAAAATCTTCAAAACAAATATATTTCAAAAAAGTGTTCAAAAATACATAATTTTATACTATAAAAATTCAAAATTAAACAAGTTATCGAATTTCCAATTGTAAAAATCTTCAAAATGGATCGATGTCGAAAATGATAGACATCAGAAAGACTCAGAATAATATAAAATCCTAAATTAACTTATTGATTTATTACTTTACTTCTAATTTCTGCTGGGATGCAATTTTATATTTGAATAAAAGTTACACATTACTGAATACCGATTAAAATTGAAATTATTAAAATCAGAATTGTGTTAAGCTATTTTATTAAGAATTAAAATTAAAAAATTAAAAACTTTTTTTAATTTTCAATTATTAAACAATTTTTTACGGGTTCTGTTCGAATAGAAAAATTTAAACACATTTTTTTAACGTAACAAAATTTTCGAACTTAATCACTACAAACTCGTCCAAAGATGCAAAATTAGCATTACATATTAAAATTTCTCAAGTTTTTTTTTATTTAGAAACGTAAAAATAAGTTTCTCTAAACAAAACAAGAAAATATTATGCAGAAGACATTTTTTTCAAATTTGAAATAGGTGTTATACAAAAAATTATAATTATTTTTCTTGATGTTTCAAACAAATTCTAACTTGTTAAAAAATTATTGTTTCAAAAATATGATTATAGATTATTATATGGTATCTAAATTGTACACATAGAAAATTCGCAATAATTTTTGAATAATAGAAAAAAAATTTAATTTTTCAAAATTAAAAAACTTTTAACCCCTATTTGGTGGTTAAAAGTAATATCGAAAAAATTTGAAAATAAACCGCAGAGGTTATTCTGACAGAAGGGGGGAGGGAGAGTCATAAAATCGTCCAAAAAGCGTTAAGTAATATATGGACGACCCCTAACTTTTATGTAATTTTTAAATTCATAAAGCTTTTTTTTACAAATTAACTAATTTAAGAACAGTTTTTTTTGTCGTTGGAATTATGGTTGTTGATCTACAATCTGTAGATCTGGGTTCAAATCCCAGCGGATCTAGAGAGGCATTTTTTTCACAGCTAAAGACCATAACCATTTTAATTTAGACTAGTAGATCAAAAACCGTAATTCCACCGACAAAAAACTATTTCACTACGCTAGTCGACAAAATAACATCAAAAATTAATTTAAAAATATGTTTAAACTAATACTATTCTGCTAATATTAACGATATCGAAAAATTATTTTTAACCCGCAGAGATATTTTACAATTTTTCTCTTTTTAAATTTGTGCCGGTTGTTAAAAATGTTTTTATTATTTTGTATTTTTAATTATTTTAATTGTATAATAAATTATTATATATTTTTTACATGCGCAAAAAATTACTTGTTATAAAAAATTGTAAAGACGGGGATTGAGTTTTTACCGCAGCCAATAACTTGTGACAGTAAATCGGAAAAACTTTACAACTGTCAGGTTCAGGGACCAAGGAGAGCTTTTTGGGTAATTTCACCAAAAAGGTTTAAAATAAATTATTGATCGAAAGGCAAGAAATGGTTAAGAATTCGAAATTCAATGATTCATTCGTATTTTTAGATATGGCTTATTTTAACACAATATTAAGTTACGACCATTTTTATTGTTCGCAAAGTCACTATGAAAAAAGGAAATCCGAAAACCATTGTATACTGTAATAATAATTATAATTACTGTTACTGTTACTGATGTTATTGTTGTTACTACGAACGAATGAAGTACATTTCACAAAAATTAACGAACAAGTGAAACAAGAAATGTCTTTTTGAAGCGAATGGTGTAATTTTAAGTAATGTGTTGCCTCCTCTATACAAATATTTTGCCTCTTAAACTGTATCGGCGGGGAAAAAGCAACACTAAATATGGTGCAACAATATTTAAATAAATAATTTGTACAAACTTCGAAGAACTTTACAAATCATAAAGTCATAATTTCTTATGTGCATGATTTTATCAAATTATAAAATAAAATAACAGCTCAATCTTATTGCCTTATATACTCTAATCTTTCGCATGTTTTTAAGTTTGAGAAAATTTTATATGGACTATTTAATTTCAGTTCATTGTAAAGAAAAATATATTTCTATATAAGTCAAAAACTGCAAACTGAAATCTAGTGAAATAAAATCACTCTTTAATTACAAAAAGAAATCATTTTGATTAAATTCGCTTTGATATAAATTTAAAATCTATTCGAACTTTTTAAAAATATAAGTGAAATACTTTAAAACTGACAACTCTTTTTGAACAAAAATTTACACCGGAATTCGCAAGCGGAGAATTTTGTAACCAATTTTTAAAAAGTGGAATTATAAAGAATTAGTAAAATTATTTGTAAGTTATTGAAAAATACAATTACTTAGAGTATTTCAATAGAATTTCATGTGAATTGAAAAATGTAAATTATATTCGATTTGTGTCTAAAGTGTACATTGTAATGCTTAGCCTGCATTGCATTACTCATTTTACGGCCATTTGTTAGCATGAAAATAAAGTCTGTACGAAGAAAATATATACGCTGTATTTAATTTATTTCTTTATAAGCAGAAAAATTAAAAGATAAAAATTTCTTATATCTTTTAATATCTTATATTTTAACAAAATAATTTTTTTTTAATTTATGGTGTCGAGTAAAAATGAATACAATTAGATTAAAATTGCTGATGTCTTAATTATTTGCGCAGATTTGGTTAAGATGACAGTTGTTATTTTTTATGAACATATCTTTGGTTAATTATTTCTTGTATTCTAATTGGTAAATAGCTATAATATGTATGGTAAATTATCTGGTATTAGTGATTAATTAATAATTAATTGTTGAAGAGTAATTACAAAAAAAACTATTTTTAATCTTTTACTATGGCTTAATATTAAAATGAATAATTTTTATAATAGTTTTTATAATAACTCTTCAATAATAATTAATCAATAATTAATCGCTAATACCAAAGAAATCAAAAACTATAAAACGCTTCTAAATTTTCATTCTTAATCTTCAAAAATCCACATTTTGTTAAAAAAATTTTTTAATCTTCCCAAAAATTGAATTTAAAAAACAAATTTCAACTAAATAGTTGAATCTTCAACAATTGATTATTTAAAAAAAAATCACAGTTAAATTTCACCTGAAAAGAAAAATTGTAAACAAAATAGTTGAAGCTTCAACTATTTTTACCCAAGAAAGATGACATTTTTGCGAAAATAGACGAATTTTGTACAAAATAATTTAATATTTTAACCCGAAAATATGAATATTCAACAAAAAAGTTCATTTTCAACCAAATATATCAATTTTCTACCAACAAGAATAATTTTCTACCAAAAAATAAATAAATTCGAAACGAGAACGGAAATAGTCGATATTTCAAATAAATTTTTGTTTTAATCAAAAAAAGTTGATTTCATAAAAAAAGAGGAATTTTCAACCAAATAGTTGAACTTATGAATTTTTAACAACATCATTTTTCACCAAGTAATTTATTTTTCTAACAAAAAGATGAAGTTTTAAACAAGAAAATTTATTTTATATAAAAAAAGAGGAATTATAAATCAAAGATATAAATTTTGAACTAAAAAGATTCATTTTCAACCAGAAATGGAATATTAAATTTTCAGTTGAAAAAAAGTGAATTTTTAACAAAAAAATGAATTTTCAACAAAAAAAATGAATTTTCAACAAAATAGTTAAATTTTCAACCAAAGCAGATTATTTTTAAACAAAGAATTGCATTTTTAACCAAAAAGTGAAATTTCTGCCAAGAGAAGAATTTTCAAACATTTCTTAAACTGACTCGAATTATTCGTCAAATTTTTAAAAAATTTGAAAAATAACGAAAATTCTTTTAAATCTTCCAGAATTTATTCGACATTTTTACAAGTTTTTTGACATTTTCTTTACAAAAATTTTTGTTTAATAAAAAATCATTTATATTTTTTCCTAGAAATCTTAAAAAAAGTTTGTTTTCATAAAACGTTAAAAAGTTTTGATTTTTCTTCAAAATCTTTAAAAAAAATTAATTTGTTTTACATTTTTTGACATATTTTCCAATTTTTAAACAATTGATTTAAATTCAAATTTATATACAATTATATAATAATTATAACAAATGTAATTAATTATATGATGCAAATACAATTTAAACAAATTAACAATATTTTTAACTCCTAAATCTTCTAATTATCTTTTAAAATTATTCAAAATTTTCGAAAAATTAAAAATAATGCATAAATCTTTAAACTTTCCAAATATTTTTTAAAATGATTGGTATTTTTCCTCAAATTATTAAAAAATTCAGCATAATTAAAAAAATTGCCTTAAAATCTTCTTTTTTCTTTTTTGACCATTTTGGAAATCTTTTTAAATGTTTTCGAATATTCTCTTGAAATAAATTTTTCAAAATACAAAAATTAATGAAAATTTTCCCATAAATCTTAAGACATTTTTTTTATTCTCTCAATACCTTTCAAAAATCTTCAAAAGCTTATCAATCCTTTTTATTTGAAATCTTCAATAATCTACATTCAGCTTTGTATTTTAAAAATCTTTTCAAGTTTTAAATTATTTATGAATCTTTTTAAACCTTCTAAATATTTAATAAACTTACTCGACTTTTTTCTAAAATTTGGTAATCTTGGACGATTGAAGGATTTTTCTAAAAAAACTTCTAAATTCTTTTTATAAATTTTAGGAAATCATTTGAAATATTTTGAAAACTTTATAAATTTTCTTTTAAAACAGTATTTAAAAAGCTTCTTTGTCCGAAATTTTCAAAAATATAAGTGTATTCTTTGAAATGTTTTCAAATCTTATTAAGATTAAAATTATTTCCCAATCTTTTCAAAACTTCTAAACATCTTTTGCAATAATTCAGTTTTTATTTTAAAAAATCCTGTAATATACAAAAAAGTCTCTTAAAACGTTCCAGCTTCTTTTTTGACATATATTGAAATCTTCAAAAATTAAAAATTATCCTTTAAACCAAAAATCTAAATAATTGTAAGGTTTACCAGAAATTTTATTGTAGGCATCGGTGAAGAAGATTCATATTCTTTATAAATTAAATTTATGTATTTTAAATTTTCTATTATTACAAAATATTGAAAAAGGATTCTTTTCGGATCCATCCAAATGCTTTCACTACCAAGGTATTTTATAAATTATAAAATTCCCAGAAAAGTTTCAAGGTTCTCAAAAGAATCACTTAAAATTTAAACCCTTTCTCTGGATAGAAAATGGGAAATGTGAAAGTGAGAAGCGAGAAATTACACAAAAGATTTTTAATAACACTTTGCAAATTCTATGCAAAATTACAAGTCGTAATGCTTAATCGATAAAGGGTCATTTATAAAATTCAGTATAAATATTTCATTTTACCTAAGGACTTCTTCATTCCCTTCGCTATTCTGATTGTTTTCTTCTGGTCTATTATTCTCGTTAAGTTTCTTATGTTTATCACGCATTTGAGTCGAAACTCGAGGCAAAACTTTTTTCAGCAGCTCTGTATTTACCGTAGAATTGAAATTAAGGATTCTTATAAAGCCATTTTGATATCCTGCTGCGAACCACAAATAACTCCACGCGTTTGGATTCCACGAGATCTATTGCAAATAAAAAATATTCTTAATTGTCATATTAGTTTTAATTAATTTTAGATTATCATAAATAAATTAAACTTACACGATTGACTGATGCGAATGGATACTGTTCAATTGAAACAGTTTCAAGTTGATCCGTAGGCATAATTTTTTCTTTCAGTTGCTTCGCTTTGCAGGTTCTAAAGGTCTGGAAATTAATATTTTCAATTTTAATGCGTTTCAAGCTTTAAAACTTAACTTAAAAATTGTTTAACTCACTTTAAAATCGTCAGAAAAAGAAATTCCGAATCGTTCCGAGCATTCTGAGTAAGTTGCTGGTTTATAACGATATTCTTTCTTCTCTTTTTTGCTTGGATCTTCCTCAATATTTTCAGAGGATTTAAAATCGGTTACTTGGACGTAGGAGCACAGCTATTATTAAAGAAAATTAATTATAATCATTAAATAATAATTATCCATTCATCAAAGAATAGAGCATTAAATCAAATAAAAATTTACCAGCAGTTTCAAATAAAATTCTTACCCATCGCTTTTTGTTTAGATAGTTTTCTATATCCTTGTACAGAACTTGATGAGGGAAAATCGTGACAATTTCTCCCGCCTGATTTCCTTGCGCGATCGCATTTGCATGGTCGCTCACACTAATTGCCTGGTTGAAAATAAAAAATAAAAATAAATTACAAATTGGTTTTAAAAAGTACAAAGTTATTAGATATTAACAGAAATATTGTTTAAAGTAGCTTAAATTTTTAGAAGCAATAGTAGAGATTTTCTCTTGGGGTTGTTACTAAAATCTTTCAGTCTAAACAAATTTCCAGATAATACATGAATGTTTGGAAATTATTAAAAATATCTTACGTATGTTGCAGAATTTGTGGCCAAGACAGGAAAATATTTGTAGGAGTGTTCCCTCAATGGAATAAGTTGTGAATTCGTGTGACTCAAGCTGAAAAGATAAAAATATGATTAATTTGGCAGTTTTATAATATTTAATTCAGGGTGGCCATTATAATAGAGAAATAAAATTTCCAGTCATTTCTAGGTTTACAAGTATTTTTCACGGTCATTGAAATTTAAAGATTCGAAACTAAAAACTTTTTAATTTAAAGTTATAAAAACTGAACTGAATTTTAAACTTATAAGATTAAAGTTTAAAATTTTTATAATTCAAACGATGAATAATTCATACTT
>CAKNWT010317170.1:0-12503 GCA_932066315.1 Andricus coriarius
TTTTAAGATACCTCTCTAGCACATTTGCATCCAAGGTTACGTTTTGGTCCAAATCTTCATAATCCATTGCGTTGTTGTTGTTTCCTGAACCTTCGTTATTCAGGGAATCCGAGGTCCCTGATGCATCCGCCATTTTATGGCACTGCGGCCGCGTGGCCTTATTACTCAAAAAACGACCTACCTGCGCTCGGTGAGATTAAATAGCGATCCAAGAGTGAAAAAAGGAACAAATGAAAAAGAGGAAGAGGCATAAACTCCTAAAGAGTACGTCACGCCAAACTGGTTAGAGTGATGATAACGTCTTGAGAACTCAAGATCACAGAGCAAACGAACTTCCCTTGACCACAGTCCGGAAGGAACTCTCTTGCCCTGTTTGAAACGCTGCATGTGCTTGCAGCAGTACTTTTTGAGCCTAAACCATTTGTTGTTCAGGAAAAATGATTGTACAAGTGCTTCTTGAACTTGGCATCCTTGTTTGACTGCTCACACTTGTTTCAGTGGCCATATTTGTTCCGAATGTTCGTGTACCATTGCTAGCCCTTGCGGCGCTTCTTGCAATCCTTGATACGGTAGACCTTGTCCGGGTAAAGCCAGTTGCGGATTCTGGAATTCCACTTGATAGTTCTGCATGTACATATTTTTTCCAAACTTTCCTATGTTTACTAAGAAAAATCAACTCTATGGCACGTTTTTCCCTAAATTCCTCATATTTTGTAGAATTATTGTGAAAGTTGATCCGTAGAATATGAAAATTTCTCTTACAGCTATATAGTAGTATAACATAAATGAAAATGTTAATAACTTTAACGTAGTTAAACGAGGTGTATTTACTAGGCAGTCGAACCATTTGCTTGCAAAATACCTTTAAAATATTTTACTCTTTCTAATAAGTAACATTATGGTAATGAACAGTTCTTTGGTACATTTTGCCAACTACCTTTGCACGTTAGTTTAAAAATCATAGGTTTCCTAAGTAAAATTATCACAGTAAACAAATCTTTGGCACATTCTACCATAACTACCATCACATTCTAAATCAGGTTTAACATCGTACATTTACTAAGGGAGCGCCCATAAACCACGTAGACAGTTCTTCTATTGTTTAAATAATAACGAAAATAAAATTGCCATAAATGCAAAAAATAAAACAATAAATAGTTAGCCTGAAATTGTCCTCCAAGATCTGAAGACCAAGATCATACACGTGATTGAATTCTCATCACCAGCCGATGTAATATCACGGCAAAGGAGAATGAAAATCGGGCGAAATATCAAGCAGTTCTTTTCGAGCTGAGCAGGCTATACCAAGGCTACAAAGTCCATGTGGTAGTTCTCATAATCGGCTGTCTTGGAGGTATGAAAGCATCCTTTCTTAGCCAACTCAACAATTCATTTAATATGGTAAAATTCAAAAGGGAAAATGAAACCGATATTTGCCATTTATTTTTTCGCAAAATCGATAGTAAAGTTTTTAAAAACAGATAAGAATCAAAATGTAATATTGCACTGCATAAATTTTCCATGTAAAAACCGGCTTCGCCTAAAACGTACAAGATTATATAACTTCTGACGTCGGTCTTAACGCACTCAGTAAATAAGATTTTTTCCTTGAAAATGACTTATGAAATATAAATTCAACCTCGTACATCATTACCGAGATAATAATAATCTTGCGAGCACAGCGCACAGCAGATACAGTGCCATCACTGTGCCAACATATTTTTCCTTTTACTGAAAAATATGACGATCTTTTATACTCTGGTCTTATCCTTGTCGATTATTCTTAATTCTTTTGGTAAATATCATAATATAATACATCAATAATTATGTCTGAAAAATGTTTTGATTTTCCGCAAATAACAATATTTGTCCGATTTAATCCGCATTCTATTCCAATTGCTATTTTTTCCAAACTCCATCTGTGTTTATCTAAAAGGATAATTGATTGAATCTGAATTTATTCGGGGAAAAAGCCAAGAATGTATGCGTTTTAAAAAGGAACGATACACCTTTGCATCTAGCAACTCTGCACGTACATATCCAGTAAAAAGAATTTAATTGGAGTGAATTAAGAAACATTCACTAGGAGCTCCCGTGAATCTCGCTATGCGACAATCACCAATTAGAGAAGGTTACGAATTCGAGTGAATTCGTGACAAAGTAATATAATTTTCAAATGTCATATTCATTCGAATTCAGCGAATAATCTTTAGGGAAGTCAATGCATGTGTATGCATCAGCACAAATTATATTCAGTGTCAGCCGATTCAGTTTGATTCGCCCGATCTCAACCTATGCATTTTTTTATTTAAATTTTATCAAAATGACCTTCACCGCGAATTGAGGCGAATTGACAAGTATTCACTTCACGCTGGCTTCCTTTATTTCAACAAAACAGAAAGAAATATTCGGGCGAGTAAACAATTTTTAAATCGCCTTAATTAGTTTTGTTTACTGTGAAACTGTTCATGTCCATATGTCCTTATTTAGGGAGATCCGAAGATTTCTAGAATTATCAAAGATTTTTTGAACAACTCAATTTGTATCGGATGACAAACGGAGAATTATGTATTGACTCTCATTATTCATTCGAAAACCAGTAAATAAGAACAGCGAAATGTGCAAATTCAAAAGAGATTACAAATTTTCTCTTTCGTGGTCGATTAGGGGTATGCAAAATTATTCAAAAAAATATTGCCGCCACTGAGTACAAAAAGGGATTCAGTTTAAGAGATAACTGCTCTTTCTATGTGGATTCAAAATAAGAGGACATAAACGGTATCGAAAAGGATTCAATAATTTTCACGTCAACATTCAACATGAAATTTTTCGCATACTTTACAGTGCAAGCCTTCTTACCTGGTGTCTTTTAAAATCGGTTAATCCTCAATTCCTTCTTGCAGAATTAAGTTCACAGGCTGGCCGTAACCCTAATGGCGATTGGCCTGATAGCTCTGACTTGCAACTGGGTCTTGGCCCACCTGCTTCTTCTTCTTCTCGACGCATACCTCAGTCTCCTGTCCAGCCCGAGCTTCCTCTACATGCCCGGTCCAGATCTCCTGCTGTCAGTCCTTCTCTCGCCAGGTCTCTAGAGCCTAATCTACGTGCCAGGTCCAGGTCTCCTCCTGCCAGGCTTCCTCTTCCCAGGCTTCCTCGTCCCAGGACGCCTGTTTATCAGGTACTTGGATATGGTCTTGGACAACTTGGACTTATTCGGCTTATTCCCAATAGCAATCCGCACCGAAGATTCGAATTTCGAAGATACACTTTTCATCCCGATTCGTCACTCCGACTGCGACTTCGACAAAATTTCTACGTATTAATTCCAATCCGAGAGCGAATTGTGTTAACAACATCCAATGGTGACGTTTTTGCGATTTTGGAAACTAGTGGTATTCTTAGGGGAATATATCATTCAAGAGGACCGTACCGGGTGAAAATAAACATAGGAAGCAGCGAGGTTTCGTGCTTGACACGAGAAGAAATTACGGAAGTTCCAGTAGGCGACCAGCGCCCAATAAGTCGGAATTTTAGCGTAGTAGTTATAAACCACGATTCTCTATAGCTAAACCAAAAATTCAATAAAAAAAATATTAAACTTTTAGTCAAGTTTGAATGATGCAAACTAATACCTACGCTATAGTTGGTGGAAAACTCGACCCCTTTAACGTGCCAGAGATCCTCCAATCAACATTGTTAAAAAAATTAAAACTTAAGAATTGGATTAAAAATGGTTTGAAAAATACAAAAAAAAACATTGTTTGACGTATATGAAATCAGATTTTACGAAGATACATTCATAATGGAAATATTATATCAGACTTTCGAAACAACCTATTCCAATACAGAATAAAATAGCGTTTTTGTCTTCTAAACTTTTTTTTTGTATTTTCTTCACTCGTAAATAATATTACGAAATCTGAACAAATAAATACGTATTTTGAGATGAACTATAAGATTCATTATTTTGCATTATTTCATTATTTTAAATAACTACTATGATGTATATTAATTTAATTAAATAAATGCGAGTATCATTTTTTTTATTTTTCTCTATTGTTAAGTTCCTATAAATTTTTCATTTTATTCCAGAGAACGTTACTTTGATTAGACAATGGCAAGAAGTTGCATACGTATCTTATTTTCCTCTTTTCCACCAAGTTATTTAAGAAATATTGAAGCATAGATTTCAAAGAGTAAAAATGTTCAAAAGCCTGCAAAACATTCTTATTTGTCAAAATAATTGAAGTAATAAATAAAAAATTTCTGAAAATCGTCTAAAAAATGCGTCGGTTGGATAATGAGAATCAGCTCATTATTGCCTTTCGGCGACAAAAGTACTAGACCTTTTATCTTGAATATTATGCATCTAGGGAGGGAAGGAGGCGTTTTTTTATGAGAAAATATTGCACGAGACAAGAAATACGATTTCAAATTTTACTAACTACGGGCAAGTGTGATACGTGTAAAAAAGCACTATAATCCTAATTTCATAAGATCGTTCTTTCATAAATCACGGCTTCTGCGCCAAAATTAAATTTTGAATGTTTGAAAATCCATAAGTTCTGATTACTTTTCAAATCCTAAGATTTGAATCAGTTAATATATTTACAGATTTCAGTCAGTGACTGTATTCTAGCTGTGAATAACTTATTTCCACTAATATATGAATAAGTTTGACTGATTTATCAGAAAAAGAGCTCATTCATAGCTAGAATTCAGTCACTAATTATTGATACTAGTTAACATTTTTACTGATTTAAATTTAGAGAGTAGCATCTTTAACACTACTGATCGGCGTGCCATGTAGAGCTTTTTGCTATTGTGCCAGAACAAAAAACCGGAAATATTTAGATTCTTGATAAAACTTAATACCGGATGAACCTCACCTTTTAATAATATTACATTTTAACTCATTTTATTACATAATTAAAGATGACAATTTTTTCGAAAAAAATATGGTCATTTATTTAAGAGAATAGTACTAGTATTATTTATGAATTTTTTCTTGAATATCAAGGTTCATCCGGCGTTAAATTTTATCAGGAATAGAAATCTTTTTGGTTCATTTTTCTAGGACAAAAGCAAAACGCTTTATATT
Organism: Andricus coriarius; assembly: GCA_932066315.1. NCBI lineage: Eukaryota > Metazoa > Arthropoda > Insecta > Hymenoptera > Cynipidae > Andricus > Andricus coriarius. The sequence continues at coordinate 5,102 of CAKNWT010317170.1, forward strand.
GCACGACGATCAGCACCGTCAAACGTCGAGGCGGTGCGCAACAAACGAAGTGACTTGCGATTAAACCGCCTTAATTAACTTGTAAATCCCAGCTTTTTATTCTTAAAATATGTGAAAATAGATACTAAGAGTTTTATAAATATTCATCAAGGCACTTTTCAAAAAAAAATTTCGAAAATCGTTTCTATTCATGACAATTGATTCGATGCTCCCCCCTTAATCAAGTAGTTGAACTTCCAAACAAAACCGATGAATTCTCAACAAAAAACGATTCATTTTTAACCAAATAGTTGAATCTTTACCCTCAAAAAAATTAGTTTTAACAAACCAGTTGAGTTTAATGGGCCGACTACGTTACCCAGTAAATAGAAACTAACTGGGGCGAATTTCAGCGAATAAACATTCTTGAATTCGCCCGAATTCCGCATTCTGATTCGTTTAAACGAATTGAGCCAGCGCGAATTGGATGCGTTTCAATTCGTTTTAATTCGTGGTCAAGGTCATTTCGAAACAAAATTGGTAAAAATTCAATGCCTCGAGACTTGAACCAGCGATCCCAAGTGTATAAGTCCAAAGGGCGACCAGTGAGCTACGGTACTCACTGATACTTATTTACAAGGAATCCTTTATGCCCAGCGCGTTTGTTATAGCTTACGAATTCGACTGAATAGGCCAGCCTATAACAGTATTCGCGCTGACGAATTCAGGCGAATTGGAGCTTGACTTTAAATCTCGCGAATTAAAATGAATCGGCTGACACTAAAATTAATTCGTGCTGACACATTCAAATGAACTAGGTCCCCTAAAAATTGTTCACCGAATTCGGGCAAATAGTAGATTTAAAGATTAAATTACTGATTTCCAAATTTACAAGAATTCACGACTTGCTCAGTAATGTATGGCCTGCCAAATTATTTATTTTGGGTGGGTTATCACTTGTCAATCCTGTGGGGATTGTGTTATATATAAACTTCAGAAAAAGAGCAAAGGTTCAAATAAGAAATATTTATTAGAGCACTAGAGTAAGAAGAAGAGTTACACTAAAGTAAAATATAAAGCTTACACTACCTTTCTTTTCCAAAAGGGGCAAGAGAAGAAGTAAGGGTTCGATTCCATCTCTATATTCGGAGGACAACGCAAGATCATTTTACTGAGTTAGTTTGACTAGTAATAAGGGGATGCCTAATCCCTTTCATCGATAGAGCGATACACGAACCATATCAGGATCGAATTCACACTTAACCTCTTTACACGACCGTACTATTTCACAGTAAGGTAAAAGCTTCACGATTTTTCAGAGCGGTTCTTTGTTAAGGAATTTTTTACAATGATGTAAAGGTATCGTTACTTATTCAAAGCGGTTCTTACTTCGAAGATCAAGTTGACATTTTAACAGCTTGGAACGTAAAGACAATTACCAGGGGTAACTATGGGGTTTATTCAGTTCTTGGTCTATATGTTGAAGATAAGTATATGTTGATGAGATGAACTTCCAATGAGTTATTTGAGTGCATAGTATGTCCCCTTTCTGATGTTTTCAATTGGAGCAGGACTGACTATATACGCATTTATCACTTGTTTACTGCTCTGTGTACAGTACAATGTGAATGGTATATTAACTATGACACGTTACAAATTTAAAAATAGATTCGTTGAGACATTTACCAGAGATGTGCAAGATCTAGAACTAGACCAATATTTTCAGGTTCGGATCCAGCAGTGTACATAGCAGACCCGATCCGAAAATTTCTTTCCGTATCTCTCAAATACCCGATCTGGTATTTTTCGGATCGGGCCTCTAGTTTGCTCGCTCGAAAATAATTTGTTCGGATCTGTGCGTAATATAACCGATCCGGTATTTTCCGATTCGCATCTCTAGCAGATCCGAACCGAAAAATACCGGATCGGGACGGATCTGCAATCACTATTAATAACACTGCCCGAACGTGGTCAAATTTAAGATTTCGGAGTAGATTTCAGTAGAGTAATGGAACATTAGTGGTCCCACACTAGAGTTATATCGAACTTCTGGCTGCGCAGCAGAGTAGTGTGGCATATTTAGTTGCGCCCTATAATTATATCGCACTTCCGGCTGCGCAGTAGACTGACGTAAGATTGGTATGTGCGCACTAGAGTTACATCGCACTAACGACTGCTTTCATGAATTTCATGGATTCGATGCATTTCGTGAATTCGGTGAATTCCATCAATTCCGTGAATTCCATGAATTCTATGAATTTCGTTAATTTAGTGAATTCCGCGAATTTAGTGAATTCCGTGAATTCCATGAATTCCACGAATAAATAGGTAGCAGATTCGAATACCTATTTGCATGCTATCCTGATCGGATTTGACATGATTAAACCCGCCCGGACAATTTTTTGCCGGATCAAGTGAAACCCGAACCGAAACATTTCGGGCCCGGGTAGTATAAGAGCCGGCTCGAAACATTTCGGTCCGGTCTCTGGAAGATCCGGAACCGAAAGTTTCGGTTCCGGTCCTACTACAGGCCCGCTCGAAAATTTCCGGTCCATGTTTTGCACATTACTGATATCTACTTATTAGCTATGTATCTGATATTATTGAGTTTGCAATTATAATTATTTAATATATTTAGTGTATAAGTATATATACGAATGATGCTTTTATTTACCTTGCGCTTTCTACTTTTTCGTAAGTTTTTTAATTATCATAAGCAGAAATAAAATTAAGTGAATCTGGCTAGTATGCCTGATTGTGTATAACCAATATTCACTTGTTTGCCTCAAGTAAGTTGGGTTGTATCGTGAAAGGGATTCCAACAAAATTTCGGAACCGTATAATAATATATAAACTAACTGATTTAAAAATTAATTCATAACGTACATGGCTTCACACTTGTTTATGGCAAGTCTTTGCCAGTCCTCATTTAAGCGCTTTACGTTCCTCATTACTTCATCCATTCCTGCAATCTGTTCCTGGGCTAACTGCAACTCCTGCTCACTTTCGTTCAACTTCTCATGCAGCAAGGCATTGTCTCTTTCATTTCTTGAAATCGAAGCTGACGCTTCCTCAAAGTTTCCGAGAGCTTCGCAACTGTTTTCTTTTCATTTTCTAACCTGCGAGTAACGTCATCATCCATTTGGTCAGCCTGCAAAATAAAAAAATGTTGTCACCGCAAACCGCATTGTGCTTCATAATTATATATTATTTTGACTTTAAAAACATTATTTTATCATTCTCTTGAACAAACATAGCCTATTATCAACAACTGTCGACTCTGGAGGTTTGAACATCGGCGAAGTAGAATTTTTGGATCTCTTCTTATATTCAGGCACAATTTCTTCCGGTTTGGACTGTGGAGGCGGCGTCCTGTTCAAGATAGAAGATTCACTTTTCCTAAGATTATTGCTGCAAGGCATTCCCATGAACATCGGCAAAGTAGAAGTTTTCGAATTCTTTTAGGAGTTAGGCGCAGTTTCTTTAGGTTTAGACAGTTTTTAAAAACGGGTACACAAAGCTTGACATCAAAAAGTTAGCCAATACCGAGAAAATTGACCGGGAATTTTGAGATTCAAATTGGATTTTTCATTGTTTGCAAAAAAGGAAACTTGCTCCATAGATATGGGAATGTCAGACAATTTTTGCTACAAAAATCCTAACAAAATAAGATCATTCTTTTTTTTCTGGAAGCTTAAACCTTGAAAGATTTCAAATTCGCTTTAGTTTTATGAAAATTATTTAAAAACTTTGCTCTACAAATTACTGATGTAATTTAATGTAAGCATTTCAAGTTACACTTTGGTACATAACTCTCTGCACTCCCCTTTCTTCAGTTTCAAGGTTATTATGTCAATCATTAATATTTTATTGTAAAGAAAAATGCCGTTACTTGTAACGAACATTATTTTTGCATGAAGAGCCTCCTGTTCGGCTCCCAGGTCAATTTTGTAGGTTCGCGAAGGTTTATGCGCGCTTTCATCGAAATGATGAACGTTCTCAATCGGAATTTGAAGTATATCATTTTCACCAGGGCTCTGGTTGAGAAGTTTCACATATGCAAACTTTGCCATTATTTTCGAACACTTGGTTGTAATAATTTTAACATCAAAGCAATTTTTGAAGTACAACAAAATCACACCACTTTTTGCGAGGAAAACGACTAGACAGCGACGTTAAATATCCGGAACTACTGAAATTTGGAAAGGATTCGGCGCTATAGTTAACACTTCGAAAGTGTGAATCTTGAAATTTATCACACAAACCAAACAATCAGGTATTTAAATAAATGTAAGGGTTAGGAGCCTCTTATAGATGAGAAGGTTCTTGGCACCATGAGGCAATGGGACTTTTATTATACATGTACATTTAATATAAATAAATGTAAGGACTTGCATGTTGGTGGCGGAAGTGAGAACGTGTTCAGTGACAGGTGGTGAGAGGATTTTACAGAATTTGTGTGGAAGGTGTGAGTGGAGTGTGAGGGTGGAGCCTAGGAGGTGAGTAAGGTTGTGTGTCGTGAATTGAGATAAAAAGTGATTTTCAGCGAAGGCGTGATGTGGGATTTAGCTACTTAGAGAAAGTGAGATTAGGTTGGCAAAGAGTCGGGGGAGTTGGTGGTCAGGAGCCTGGGGCCTTCGAGGGGTCAAGGGTGGGTCACGCAGAGTTGGGGGATCTCAAGGAAAAGAAAAGGGTGTATGCAAGGGCTCTAAGGAATTGAAAAAAAAAGGGAAATAAAGGGAAAATTTGGCGGCACCATTCTTGAGAGACATCTGTCGGTTGCGGAGGGGACTGCATGGAAAGGTCCCAGCTACCGACGGCAGAACGGGAGGTGGGCAGTGAGAGTTTTCCACATGCCACGACGGCCAACAGTGCGTGCTTGGGTTTCGAGCGGCGAGGCGGGAAGAGGGAGAAAACGGAACGGTGGGAACAAAACAAGCGAGGAAGTAAGAGAGAGAGCGTTAAGCGCAAGTGACGGGGAGGATATCTTGAAGATGCTCTTATGCGAGATCAGGGGGCTGAGGGAGGACGTAAGGGGGACTAAGGAGCAGATGGAAGGCATGAGGGACGACTTGAGAATTACATATGAGAAATGAGAAAAGGAGATGAAAGAAATGTGGGAGAGAGTAGAAGGGTTAGAGAAGGGAAGGGAAGAAACAGACGTTAAAATAAAGCAGATGCAAGAGGAGATAAGGGGGTGGAAGGAAAGGACGGAGAAAAGCCTTGAAAAGGTGGAGGGCAGGGCGGAAATGGAAGTAGTTGACGGGGGCGGGGCGCAAAATTAAAGTTATTTGAGAGAGGGTAGAGAATATGATAGAAGAGAAAGTAGGAGAGCGTAGGAATGAAAAGGAGGAGAGGGCGAATAGGGAAAGGATAAGGGCAATGGAGATGAGAATGGGGAGAAGAGAGAAGGCAGACAGGAGAAATAATATTGTCATAAGAGTGTTGAGGCTAAAGAGCGGTAAAGAAAGGGAGGGCGTGGAAGCGCTGCTACAGGGATGGTAGGTAAAGTTAAGTTGCAGGGGAGGAAGGAGAAGGAAGTGGCGTTTGTGGAGTTTAAGAGTTGGGAAGAAAAGTTGGGAGTAATGCGAAATAAGAATAGGATAAAGGATAAGGGAGTTTTCATCGATCACGATTTGACGAGAAAGGAAAGGGATGTGCAGAGAATGCTGTACGACAGGGCTAGGAGAGAGGAGTGAAGGGACATCGGCGAAATTAGGATATCAGAAAATAAGAATAGATGAGAAAATGTGGGTGTGGGACGAGAAGAAAGAGGTGTTGAAGTGCAGGGGAATTTCTTTCGTAGGAAGTAGGGGGGTGGGGGTAAGGCAGGGTAGAAGAGTAGTGAAGGTGATGTACTGGAACGCAGCAGGGCTAAAGAAGAAGGATGATGAATTCTGGAGGTATATCCAAAAGTTTGATGTTGTGGGAATGATAGAGACGTGGATAGAAAGAAAGGAATGGGATAGAATGGAGCCAAAGCTGCCAAGGGAGTATAGGTGGAGAGTCTGGGAGGCAAATGAGAGAAGTAAAGATAGGAGGGGTGATGTGTAAGCTTGTGACAGTGTACAATAAGGATGGGATGGGAAGAATTAAAGAAAGGGTGGAAGAATTGCTAGGCGAAAGAGAGGATGGTATGGTGGTATTGGGTGGGGACTGTAATTGCGAGGATGGGAGGGAAGGGGGACTTTACAGGCAAGGGGAGAGCTTTGAAAGGAAATCGAAGGATAAGATAATAAATAAGAAGGGGAGATTCTAAGGGACTGGATGGAGAATAGAGGCTGGGCGGTGGCGAATGATATTGCAACTGGGAACGAAGAGGGAGAATACACATATGTCAGTAAGGCAGGGGTATCGGTGGTAGAGTATGTAGTCATGAATATGTAAGGATGCGAGGAGACGGAATGATTCGCAGTAGAAGGGAGGGTAGAATCGGAGCATCAGCCATTAGGGTTGTGGATAAGGGGTGAGAGCGGCGGAAGGCAAGGGGAGGAAGAAGCGTCGACAGGAGAGAGGGTGAGCTGGACGAGGGAGGCGATAGGGAGGAATAAGGAGCAGTCAGGAAAGTTGCGCTTTGAAAGGGAGTCGGTGGAACAGATATGGGAGGATTTGAAAGAGAAAGTGAAAGGTTGCAAAAGACGGTATTCAAAAAGAAGAAGAAAGGAATGCTGAAGTCGTGGTGGGATAGGGAATGTAAAAAGATTAAAAGGAAGGTGAAGAGGAAGTACGAGAAGTGGAAACAGGGTACAGCGGAAAGGGCGGAGTACGTAGAAATGAGGAAGGAGTTTAGATTGATGTGTAAGAAGAAAGAACAGGAAAAGGAGAAAGATCTGGAAGAAGAATTAGGAAATGTTAAGACAGAGGGGGATGTCTGTAAGATAATAAATTGGTTTAAAAAGCGTAAAGTGGGGATAAGCGAGAATATAGGGAGTGAGGAGTGGAGGAAGTTTTTTAAAGAATCATTTCAGAGCTCAGATTTAAGGCAAAGGGATGGTGGGAGTTGAAGAACGCGGGAGGCAGAGATGGAGGATGAGGAGATAGAGAAACAGATAAGGAAGTTAGGAAGGTTAAAAGCAGGAGGGCTGGATGGAGTAAAGAACGAAGCATGGCTGTTTAGTAAACAAGAGGTTAGGGAGAGGCTGAAGCAGGTAGTGAAGAATGTATGGAGGGGGGAGGGTTCCCAGGAGGGTGGAGAGAAGAGTTAGTAGTGCCACTGTATAAGAAAGGAGACATGAATAGACCGGAAAATTATAGAAGGATTACGCTAATGAATATGGCCTATAAAGTATACGCGATGATGGTAGCGGAGAGACTGCGGAAGGATGTCGAGGCATTTTAGTTGCGGATATGGAAAGTAAGCTGGAGACCAGGGTGGTAGGAGGAGTCAGTATAGGAGGGGTTAGAATTTGGTCACTAGCGTATG
>CAKNWT010317174.1:0-10841 GCA_932066315.1 Andricus coriarius
TTAATTAAAACAGACTCCATCACACAGAACACTGAAATACACGTATTTGAAACTGACACCTCAGGCCCCGGTCACAGCTCATGGAGCGAGACCCTAAATTATTATTAATCATTACCTTCGAACTTCTTCATGACAAAATGCATTAGATATTTAATTCCTTAACAATCTCAAGTATTTTATAATAGAATAAAGTTAATAGGATGCTTTGTTCAATAAAAAATCATGAGGCACATGGTTAACCTATTTGCGTTTCATCCCTGAGTTTGAATTCTGTGACGTGCGATTACAGGACGTGTAATGTCAAACAACAATAAAACATTGCCTGTGCTTGTTCAAAAGAATAAATTAAAATGTCCTTTGGAGGAATTATTCACTATGACTCCCTTTAAATATGTGTTAGGTTACAATTGATATATTTTCCCGAAAAATGTCCAATTTACCTGGAGCGTGTAATGACACATAATAAAAATACGCTAAGGTTTTACGCGTTTTATATTAGTTTAAAGGTAAATCTTTTAAATTTTACCATTGATTCATATACAGATGTGTTACTTTGACTTATTTATTGAAAAATTACATTGATACTGATCAAAATAACAAAAAAAATCGTCAAAAACTCATCATATTGTCATTACACGTTCCAGGAAAAAAATTAGGGGGAAACTTTTTAACTCAAAATTCTCTTATCTTTAAGTGCGACAAAATGAAAATCGATATGCAAGAATAATAGTTTTTGAGACATACTTTTTAGAGGTACAAGTGAAAAATTATATTTTATTACCCTTGGTTTCGAAAATCCTTCTCAAACTTAGCAATTTGTAGGTGGAGAATAAGGAAAGGGCATTTTTTTCAAGTATTTAATGCTTGTTTAATATATTTTTCAGGTAGAAAAATCTGTGTTGGTCTTATGATTTCGGTCCGTGTTATTAAAAAAAATTAATTTTACCAAATTATAAAGCAATTCAATATAAATTCACAAAGATATTACACGGGGAAGCAAAAGTGACCTTTATGTGGAGAATTACCCATATATTTAATCTTCAACTCGGCGCCTGCCCGTTCCAGCCTCTCCTTCTCTCTTCGAAGCCAATCTTCGACCAACTCCTCACTCTCCCCGTTCAATCTTCCTCAATCCATATGCCTGAGTTCTTGAGCTTACCCCTTGCCTCCAGCAACTCCGTTTTGTTCTCCGTAGATTTCAGCTTGAGCATCAATCCACCATCAATCTTCCATGACTGCTCAACTCTCGTCACCCTCTGTGTGGTTAACGGGGGAAGTTAACTGGCCGTTGCCCTTCGTGCCTTTCACGAGTCATTGGTCACCGTTATGGCACTCAGCTTTAGCTAACCGTACGGTATTGCCCTTTTCGTGTTGAGAGCAGACGATACGCTATCATAGATGTAGTTAAAGTAGGTAGTGTAGTATGAAACGAAGCCAATGGTAAAGATGGCGTAAAATGGTATGAAGGCAAAACGATCCAGAGCTCCAAATTTCTCAAGATCAAAAATTGAAATATTTACATCTTTAGCCCCAGTTCGTAAAAACATAATAGAAAATAAATATTTTCAATCGAAAAGTCTATCGAGGTAAGTTTAAGCAATCAAAAACTTCCAGTAGACGAAATTTTCAGTAGAATCTGTAGAAATTTTCTGTAAAGTTTTACTTCAATTGAAATAGACATTTATGAAGTTCGTTGGAAAATAACATTTTCCATGTCTATACCTGGATGACAGCCTTACCTTCTGCGCCTGGTAGGCTCCAAGACTCCGCTACGTGTGCTATCTCACGACACTCTGCGCACAACAATAAAATCCTCGTACTTCATAAACGGCTATTTGAATTGAAGTAAAACTTTACAAAAAACTTCTGCAGATTCTATTGAACATTTCATCCACTGGAAGTTTTTGATTGCTAAAACTTACCTCGATAGACTTTTCGATTGAAAATATTTCAAAGTTCTTCGTACACTTACCCAGAAAAAAAGTAATAACTTTTTTTCAGAACAAAAAATATGGACTTCAATTGCTCTACAAGCTAAAGTATAGTTTTATGCATAATTGGTTAAAATTATAAGATAAAAGTCTAAATAGTTTCTGATTTAGAGCGAGTTGAAGTTAGAAAATACGAAAATTTCACGCTATGAAAAAAACGTGTTTTTTTTAATTATTTCAAAAACTAAGGAAGTTACAACTTTTTCCCATTTAGAAAAAATATGCGCAATCTAATTTTCTATGAGTGTATGTACTTCAAACATTAAATTTCAATAATGGATGTACGAACGAGGTTAGGGTGTCTCCGTTAACGAGCTAACCGCGCGGCTGGTTAGGGGTTTGGTGAAAGACAGCCTCGTCGTCTCCAATGACCGCCAGCACGTTCAGGTTTCTTCTTCTCGCCACAATCTCAGCCTTCTCCACCACCCATTCTTCGTTCGTCAAAGCCCTTGGAGTTTTTTTCCACGTGCTCTCGTTTTCCTCCGTCTGACACTTCGCCTCTTTCATCTTTGTCTCACTTCCCCTTGTAGATTGCTCTCCCTCTTTCCTCGGCTCCGCTGAGCTCGCCTTCTCCATACATCCTTCGCTCTTCAAATTGAGCTCCTGGATGCTTATACGCATCTTCGCTATCTCATCCTGTAACTTCTCCCTTCTCTCTTACTCTCAATGTTCGCTCGTTCCCTCTCTTTCTCCCATTCTACTTTTATCACCTCCTACCAAGCCTCCGCTTCCTTTTCCTTTTCTCACCGTCACCACTCATCACGTTGTTCGGTGGTTGCTAACAACACTGTCTCTTTATACATTTTCTCTCTCTCTCTTCCTACATGCTGTGACTTCTATCTCACTTTCTTCTTCTCCACCGTTGAAATCACCGCTGTATTCAAGAAACTTTCTCGTCACAGCTGACGCTATCTCCGCGCAACCCCCCAGCGCCTCTTCTCCTTGCTCTTCCGGTTCGACCCCTAACCTCAAAATTCACACGCGCCAATTTTGTCTTCGCTCCTTACACCTTCTCCACAGATTCCACATTCACACATTCACTTCCACCTTTTTCCAACCACTTCCCCTCCTTTTTCTTCACATCACCAGTACACTTCTACTCTCATTACCGTCTTTATCCTGCCAAAATGCTTCACTACTACTTTTTTTTTTACTACTACCCAGTAGTATTCTACTCAATATAAGTTAACAAACGTAATTGTCTAAACAATTTATTATGTTTCTAACAATATTCTCTTTGAATAATGCTTGAAAATTGCGGTTTTTTCTGCCATTTTCAACTTTTTGTCAGTTTTCACTCAGAGCAAAGTAATATTTAATACAATTTAACAAACAATTTTTTAAAAAGATTATTATTGTTTATAAATATCTTCTATATTAATGCAAGATAGTTGCGTTTTTTTAATTTTAACGTTTTGTCCACTTTTTACTTAGTGAGATAATAATTATTGCAAGTTAACAAAAGTAACTGTTTAAACACTTATTATGGTTTATAACTATCTTATCAGAATTTTTCGGCTTTTCTTTAACTTTTTAGTTAGGAGCAAATGTGGACGTCCGCATGAAAAAGGCCCTTAGGCCGGTATGGAGTTTCGTATTGAACGATATAGTTTTTCGAGAAAAGCGCATTCAATGTTCGCGAGAGCCATAAGCGCACACGTTACACTTTTTCTTTGGAATTGAAATATAACTATTTCCACTTGTTTCAGGACATAAATATAGTGTCAGAAGATTCAGTATAGGTCTTAATATGTGACGCGATCCGAGAAAAGGGACATACTAGGCAAAAAATGAATTTTCGGATTATGATGGATTCTGTAAGTTCTCCAACTGCTCTTACTAGGTGTGCAATCATTGAAAAAGAGTCTTTGAACGCACGCCTCGTGCTCGAGATTTCTTCAATCGCTCGCCCTGTAAAATTTCACTTTTGCCTAGCAGGTCCCTTTTCTCGAATCGCGTCACATATTATTCCCCGCTTAAATCCGAAAATAATCATTTTGGCCCTGACTTAAAAAAACGCGAAGATCTCTTAAACTAGAACCGCCCACAAGTGCCATTTTCATACGGACGCCCACAAATAATAAATATTAATATTAATTTAAACAAGAAGGCTCTCAAGGAAAATATATATTTAATATAATTCATATAGAAAATGTCAAGAATATTTCAAATTGCAAGTTTCGAATTATTTGAGAGAAGATAGTTATAATCGATAATAAACTGTTTAAACAATTAGTTTGTTAACTTGCATTAGTTATTACCACACAAAGTGAAAAGTTGACAAGAAGTGGAAAATCTCAGAAAAAGCCGCTACTATCTCTACCATTGCTTTAGGAGAAGATAGTTATAAACAACAATAATTTGTTCAAACAATTATTATTTTTAAATTGAATTAATTATTAAGTCACTCTAAGCGAAAAAAGTGAACAAAAATGTTAATATTTCAGAAAAACCGCAAATTTCTGGCATTATTCTGAGAATATTATTATAAACAATAAAAAATTGTTTAAACAATTATTTTTGTTGAATATAATTGAGCATTGCCTCTTTCTAATTGAAAAGTTTAAAATAAGTGCAAAAAGTCGAAACAAACCGTGACTTTTTAAAATCTATTCTGAAAGAAAATTGCCAAGAATTAAAATAAATTGTTTAAACAATTCATTTAAGCTTCTAGTCATCAGTATACAGTAGTATTTTATGTATTAAAAACAATTTGTATCAAAAAAACTGCAACCAAAATCATTATTAACGTCAGAAACTCACAAAACCCAATTTTCACCTATGGGGGTTTTAGGGATCACCAAAAGAGACTTATGGGGGTGATATTTAAAATATAAGTTGTAACGTGACGATTTTGTTCAACCAATTAAAAACAAAACTCTCACTTTGATCCAATCTCTAGCTTGGCCACACGTTCTTCTCACTTTATTTTATTTTTCCATTAGGTTAAGTTGTATTTTTGAGAAATTTATCTGCGATAAACCATATGTACTTCTCTACTTTTATAATTATGTCAAGTTGTATTTTTGAAATACTTATCTGTGATGTTTTAATATCCTTATTCTCTTTATTATCTTTGTAACACATGAGCTAGTGAAAGGAGAGGGGAGGAGAGAGAGAGAATGGAGATATTTCGTTTGCCTTGAGCTTTGCTCTCTTTAATACTTGGACGACGATGTCTCGTGTCGTGTTTTGACAGTTTTAAGGGATTCCAAAGCATTACTCATAGCATTATCTCAGCATTACTAACTCATCTCACATTCTGGCGGACTTACTCTACGAGCAATATCTCAAAAACTCAAGTGATACAAGGTTCAACAATAAAGACGCCAGTTGGCGCGTCAATATCCTCGTTAGCGAATTTCACTTATGGAAAATGAAAAGGACGACGCTTTCCATGAGCGGGAAACAAAGGCTCAGATTTCGTGTGGCCATATTAAAGTGTGAACGCATTATTTTTGGTTATTGGATACTATTTGGTCAATAAGCAACAAATTTTAGTCTTGATTGAGTCAAGTCTCAAAGTAAAGGTTTATCTAAATTCTGATCTCTTTCCTTGCTCATTCTCTCTTCGATGTTTAAGGTTGTTAGTTTATTATTTTGTTTGATTTAAATGTGTAAGTCCTTAACATGAGGCGCTTAATCGAATCTTTAACTTGATAACACGTTTTTTTTCCTCTTAGTATTAAGTCTTTGCCGTAATTTTTAACTTTTTTTCTTCTATTCCATTTGATTATTTTAATAAAAATGTCGTTTCATGCTAATGTAACCGATTTGACCTTGCTTAGGGATCGTCCCCTCGAACTCCCTCTCCCGTAGAGCTAGTCGTAAAGATTTCCTATTTTAAATTTTGATCAGGTTAATATTCTTTCTGTAGTCCTTTTTGAGTTGTACACCCGGTGGCGTCTCCACAGGCGCTTGGCGCCAAGCACTTGAAACTGGCCAAGTCTATCTTTCATAATAAATTTTCAGGACAAATGGCGCCCAACGTGGGGCCGTTTCTCTGAGCAGGTGTGTAAGAAAGCAGTGTCCGTGTTGAGAATTTGACAGATGACTGTCGGAAATTTCAAGAACTTATGAAAGTTTCATTCAATCTGGCGGGAATTGGTTATTTCTTTTACAAAAATTAATTTTTTGTTGTAACTGGGTTAACCAATTTATCTTAAATGATTTATTTTAATTTAGTTTGTTACTTCTAAACGTGTTACACTCTAAATCGAGTAGTATCGGAGCGTCCTAGTGCGAACTTTTGGTGTGAAGTGATTGGGTGAAATCTGACCGGTAACTTTCGGAAAACTTTTTTTTCGGAGTGAAAATTTAAAAAATTGGATCCTGAATCATCACTAATTGTTAGTCAAGTTTTGAGTTTTACCATGTGTATGCAAAATTTTATGTGGCGTTATCTCGTTGTATTGTACTCTATATAAAAGTCCACTAACCCTGAATACCCCGTACGTAAATTTTGCTGAACCTTTGGTTAATAGTGATTTTTCATCTACACGGAACTCTGCGGGAATTCCACAGATCCCTGTCAGCAGATCAACTTTTTATCCCTCACAATTCACTAGTATTGATACTAGGGCGGGCAATACGACTGGTTTCATTCCAAGTGATAACCCCCCGCATAGTCTGAACTCCCATAGTATGATCGATTTAGATCCACCCAACCTAAGAGCGAATACCCCTTCAACTTCCTCTGTTAGTTCGTATCACACATTACTGTCCGAACAACGAAATCTCGTAGAGATCCCTGCCAATCGTCCAACTCTACTTGTTAATTCTACTATTGTTGGCGAACGCATGTGTTATCCCGAAACAACCAGACAACCCTATCAAACAAATGTTTTCAATGCTTCCACTCATCCCACGTTTGGTTTTAACCATTCAACTGATCGCGCTACAAATGTTTTGGACGTGCTCCGTAAATGGAATCTATCTTTCAGTGGTGCAAGGGATAGTACTGCGGAAGAATGATTGAAAAGGGTGAGTGAATGTCGTTTGGGTAGCGGTTTGACTGACAGCCAATTGCTCGCAGCGATGCCTAGTCTCCTTACAGACGGTGCTTTAACGTGGTTCAGGTTATATCAGGACGAAAATAATTGTTCACATTGGGACAATTTTGTCAGACAATTTAGACGAAGGCATGAGCGGGAAACAAAGGCTCAGATTTCGTGTGGCCATATTAAAGTGTGAACGCATCATTTTTGGTTATTGGATACTATTTGGTCAATAAGCAACAAATTTTAGTCTTGATTGAGTCGAGTCTCAAAGTAAATGTTTATCTAAATTCTGATCTCTTTCCTTGCTCATTCTCTCTTCGATGTTTAAGGTTGTTAGTTTATTATTTTGTTTAATTTAAATGTGTAAGTTCTTAACATGAGGCGCTTAATCGAATCTTTAACTTGATAACACGTTTTTTTTCCTCTTAGTATTAAGTCTTTGCCGTAATTTTTAACTTGTTTTCTTTTATTCCATTTGATTATTTTAATAAAAATGCCGTGTCATGCTAATTTAACCGATTTGACCTTGCTTAGGGATCGTTCCCTCGAACTCCCTCACCCGTAGAGCTAGTCGTAATGATTTCCTATTTTAAATTTTGATCGGGTTAATATTCTTTCTGTAGTCCTTTTTAAGTTGTGCACCCGGTGGCGTCTCCACAGGCGCCTGGCGCCAAGCACTTGACACTAGTCAAGTCTATCTTTCATAATAAATTTTCAGGACTTCGGAATTCATATCGTTTGGGCCGCCATTTGTGAAGGGAGGTCATTTCTCCACCTACTATAACAAAATCCTGTCACAAAGTTTTTATTCGTATTATATGGCTAATTGTGAGGAGAAATGTTGAATTTCAACTCGATTCACCTGATGTAAAACTTCATGGGGCTTGCGCTACCTCTAAATATAATTTAAAAAAAGAAAAGCATTTTGGGGGCGATATGCATGAAAATTCGAAAGAAATTTCCAATGCATTTTGAAACCACTTTAGTCTACAATGAGGGCCTTCCTAATTTACGATCAACGTACGAATTTCTACTTTTTCGTAGTTGTTCTGGATGAGGACGAAGCTATACTTACAATTGAATCTTTGGTGTACTGAAATCTTGGTTTATGGTATTGGTTTTTGAGTTTACTTGATTCTAGATGTGGAAATCTGAAGTGTATTGTCTTCATTTTCTCAGGTAACATGAAGAACAGACTCTATCTATATAATCCCTCTTTCTCATTAGCATTTATGGCAAATAACATAGCTATCAGAACATGGATACAAGCTTGTAACAGAATTGTTACCATTAAAAGGAACTCGGCACGGCCCTGCATGAAAGGGTTGCCGGGCCGCACCCGAGATAAGGCGGAACCCCCCGAGGGGTCCTGAAGCCCGCGACGATAACGAGTCCCGTCGCGTCGTCTTCAGTCTTGCTCCGTCGCTAGAACAAAAACCCGTTCTCGGTAGTCTTGTCTCGTCGCTAGGAGCAAATCGCTCTCTTGCACCCTCTCTGCAAAACGCAACAGTGACCTTGTTTCGGGGAATACCCAAAGTGCCTCCTGGGATCGACCATCAGCCGCCTCCTGGGAAACCACTCTCCGACGCCGATCCTCTGCCGGACTCAACTCGTCGTCTACGGGTTTCAGACCCTGTTTCTCCATTGATGTCTGATCACGGGCCATCGGCTTACGCCAACATGTAAGTGACAATAAATGTCATTGTTTTTTAATTATTCGGAGTTTCATTATGTCTCTACCCTCTCTCGGTTTTCCTCTTCCTATTTCCCCCCTCGGAATTACCATGTAATACCTGGCGCCCAACCCAAAATCCCACAATTTTCCCTTTGAACAACCATGAAACCTGCCGAGAAAGAGACACAAATTAAACTCAAATAAAACATGCTATTTGATCCATGCCTTGCAAATTGCCTGAAATTCTCATCATTTTCGATGAATATGCTTCTGAAAAGTGATTTTATATGTGCCTTGCCAAATTGTCAATGGATTATGATTATGATATATCATGATTGATTTATACTATTGATTTATATGTGCCTTTATGCAAATTTGATGATTTTCTGTGCCTAGGCAAATGATTTTTTTTGTGTGGCAATGATTTATGGAAATTGATTTATATGTGCAATGATGATTTGTATTTGATTTATTATTGATGATTATGTGCCATTTATTACTGACGATTATGTGCCATTTTTTATATGTAATAACATGCTGAAATATTTTTCGAGACCTTTCGAAAAGGATAAAAAATCTTGAGAGAAGCCAAAATAGGTATAAAAACGAAACCGAAAACGGAAATTAATTAAAAAGATTTCACTTCTAAATTATTAAAATGGAGGTGAAATCCAGGAAAAATAAATCTAGAGTCGATCTGTGAAATAGAAAAAATCTCGGAAAGAATTATTTTGTTTTTGTTTAGAAATTTAAAAACTTGGCGTTTTAAAAATAATTAGATTTATAAAAAAGCAACAGAAAATTGTTAAAGGGTAACCTGTAAGGGGGAAAAAATTGAATTTTATTCTTGTTAGATATTTCTAACGTCGAGCGAAACGAATCGTTTAAGCGCATAAACAAGTTCGCACATACAGCAAGCAATACTCGCGAGTCGCGCCAAGGTCACGCGACGTATCTTCTAAACAAAGGGTCCTAGGAAGAAAACAAAAATATTTTTGAACTCGAGAACTAATTGAATACCAAATTAAAATTTTAATTGAAATTTTTCGAACGAAATCGGAATTTTAAATTAGAAACCACATCGAACGGAAATATAGGGCGTCCTTTCTGTACAAATACTAACTCAATTTTAAAATTAAATGAAATTGAGATCAGGGAAAATTAAAATCACAATGCTGAAACCTATAGTCATGGAAAACGAACACGATAACTTGGATATTGAAGGTGCTGCCTCACTTTCAATACAAAATAATTATTTAAATAAGGTCGCGACGAAACCAACAATTAGAAAAATGGTTTCGCTCACATCCCAAATTTTGGGAGCAATCCCAAAAACACAACAGATCTATAGGTCGCGGTAGAGGGTTCATTCGAAAAAATATCGAATCACTCGGTACAAACAATAGGACAAACCAAGACAGACCAACTCAAAATACTCAAACTAACAGAACCTTTGACCCAATCGACGATACACTCTTTTGGGATCATGAAGATCTACCAAACCCAGACAGACCATACAACAGAAACAAAACAAAGCCAGAAATAAACAACGAAACATTTCAACGCGATTCATTCCTCGAAAATAATACGCGTTTTATTTTAGAAACCGACGAACTTTTAGAAAGCGTAGAATTTAACGAATTTATGAATCAACAAAAGGAAAGATTCTTTAAAGAAAGGGAAAAAAGGGCAAACAATTTAGGGATTAGACTAGATCCGCCAGCAAATAGCTCATTTGAACTGGGAAATAAAATAATCAAACCAAATGTCGGGAAAAATAGAAATGAATCTCATAACAGACATTCGGTCCATTTTGATTTAAGAAAAAATTCACAGGAACATAATCACAATAATATTGAAAATCCTAGTAGACTGAGACATAATAATTTTAAATTAAATAACTCAGACGACAGCGAAACATTACAAGACATAAAAAACTCAAAACAAAACAGACGACATAGACTCTCGACAATAAGGGAAAGGTCAAACAGACATTCTAGAATCCACACAAATAACACAGATACTGACAGCGAATCTGAAAATAATTTAAATGACGAGATAATTCCAGCAACTTATTTTCCTTTCGGAATGATCTAAACACCCTTTCAAATCATGAGTAATTGGCCAATTAAATTCCGAAATAATAAAGACGATAGTCCCGCGCATTTTCTCGAA
>CAKNWT010317175.1:0-11072 GCA_932066315.1 Andricus coriarius
TTAGCGAAAAATGTAATACTTTACGTTGCTCAAGTACAACATATTTTTATTTGAAAGTAATTACAGCTGAAGTCAACAAATAAAGATGTATTTTCCACAAATTAGTTGAATTCTGAACAAAATCAGATTTATTTTTTATCAAAACGAAATTGTATCCAAGACAGAATACCAAAACAGATGATTTATCAGCGAAAAATGTAATACTTTACGCTACTTAAGTACAAAATATTTTTATTTCAAAGCAATTACAGCTAAAGTCAACAAATAAAGATGTATTTTCCACAAAGTAGTTAAATTCTGAACAAAATCAGATTTATTTTTTATCAGAACAGTTACATTTTCAACCTGGAAAATGACATTTGTTTAGAAAAAAGTATACATTTTGTAACTGATGCGCTGTATATTATATAATTGCATTGGAAATGCCCCACTTTATAGCAGTGTAACCGTCTACGACTACGCCACTGACCGTCGAGAAATCTGAGACGACCCCATGCTGCGTCTGGGAAATTGACTTTCTTCACGGTAATAAAGATCTCTTAGGAGAAAAAGGAACGAGAGATAAAAAATAAGAAACAGTAAGAAAGAAGGAGACGAGAAAAGAAAGTAGAGAATAATGGAGGATATGTTACTGGAATATATCAGGATTGGAGAGAAATGACAGGGAGTCTATGAGACATTTGGCACAATAGGATGTAGTAGTAATGATGGAGACGTGGCTAGATAAAAAGAGATGGGAAAGAGAAAGTGGAAGGTTTACAAGAGGTTAAAAATAGCAAGTTCACGATTCAAAGAGGAAAAATAAAAAAGGCAGAGCAAGGGGAGGAATGGTGATGCGAGTAAGGAACGAATGTATAAGAGGGAAGAAAAAGAAAGGGAGGAAAGAGCAAAAAGAAGAATAATAATAGAAGAGGTAAATATGAGAGGAGAGAAGTGGAAGATAGTGGGGGTTTATGTGAACTAGGATATGCAGGAGAAATCGGCGGAAATGAAAGAAATGATGGAAGAAAATAAAGAAGAGATTAGGCTTATAATAGGGGGAGATTTCAATGCGAGAACAGGAGATACAGGAGAAAGGGAATGGGGGGGGGGGGCAAGGAAGAAAATTTAAAGACAAGATACTGAATGGGGATGGACAGGAATTGTTAAAGAGCTTGGAGGAGTTGGGATGGTTTATCTTAAACGGAATTATAGAGGGATATGGGGTAGGGGAATATACACCCTCAGGAGGAAAAAGGGGAACAGTAATTAATTATGAGATAGTGGACGATGAGGTAAGAGATAAGGTCAAGAATCTAGAGGTAGGGGATTATATAGATTCGGAACAATTTCCCGTAATAGTGACATTAGAAGGACAAGAAAGTAATAACAATATAGATAAAAAGGAAGCGAAGGTAAAAAGAGCAGAAAAAGGGGATTCGTCAATGGAAGGAAAAGAACAGTTTAAAGAAAAGGTTAGAAATATCAAAATGAGAGAGGGAAATGTGGACGAGGAAATGGAAATAGTGATAGAAGAAATAAAAAGACAAACAGAAGGATGTTAGGAAGGAATTGAGAACATGGAGAAAAGAAGAAAGATGCGGAGAAGAATATAGGAGAAAAAAGAAGGAGTACACTGAGTTGTGTGATCAAAAGAAAGAGGAGGAGAATAAAAGGTTTGAGGAAGAGGCAGAGAAGGCTAGGACGGAAGAAGAGGTTTGGAAAGTAGTAAATAGAGAGAAAAAGAAGAAAAAGAGTAAACAAGGATATTAAAATGGTAGAATGGAAAAAACATTGTATGGATTTGCTAGGAGGGATAGAGAGAAAAGTTAGGAAAGGAGGAAAATATGGTAGAGAAAGAGGTTAGGAAGAGGACATGACAAGGGAAGAAATAGTCAAGGTGTTAGGAATAATGAAAGATGAAAAGGCACCTGCTATAGATGAGATTCCAAATGAAGTCTGGAAATATGGGGGGACAGAACTAAAGAAATAGGCATGGATAATGTGTAATAGAGTATGGAGAGGAGAGGGCACAGTGGGCTGAAATGAAAAAACGATGTTCAAAATAACCTGTAGGTCACAATTCTTAATCGATTTTCAATTCTTTTTTCTTCAAAAAATTCAGCATTACATTCTCAAGAAATCTGTCGATGCTTATTTTTGAATTTTTGTTTGTTTATATTTGTATAGAACTGCAAGTAGGGAAAAAAAATGATTTTTTGAATTTCTGTTTTTAATTCTCTATAAAAATTTTTCTCGGTGTAATCAAGCCTCAGGTTTAATGTACAAGGGTCGGTGGAAGAAAAAAAATTTGTTTGCATGTCAAGTTATTTGTTATAAACAAATATTTGCAACAAATATCCAGCATGATGGATTATGTTTTTGTGAAGTATATTTATGCATCGAAATCACTCTTTCAGAGCAACGACGTGAAATGCGATCATGAAAATGTGGTATCCAACATCATTTGTTAACTTTATCAAGAAATAATATAAACAAATGCATGATTTGAACAGTTTTTGGCAGAAACAAATCTAATTTTATTCCGATTGTCTTCGAATCTCATTGCCTATGATGCACGTTGATGTATTTTTGTCATCTGATATAATTTTTTAAATTCATCAACAATTATTATAAACAAATGCATGATTTGAACTGTTTTAAGTCGAAACGAACCGAATTTTCTTGCGATTTTCTTCGAATCTCATTGCCTGTGATGCACATTGATGTACTTTTATCATCTGATATAATTTGTTAAATTCATCAACAATTATTATAAACAAATGCATGATTTGAACGTTGCTCTGAACGAGCGATTTCGATGCATAAATATACTTGACAAAAACATGATCCATCATACGGGCTATTTGTTGAAAATATTTGTTTGTAACAAATAACTTGACATGTCAACACATTTTTTTTCTTCCACCGACCCTTAAGCATGAAACCTGAGGCCTGATCCCACTGAGAAAAATTTGCAACGAGAATTAAACAGAAAGATTTTTAAAAAATCACATTTTTCGCAATTTGCAGCTCTATAAAAATGTAAATAAATAAAAATTAAAAAATCGGCCTCGACAGATTTCTTGAGAATTTGATGCTGAATTTTTCGAAAAAAAAAATTGAAAATCGATTAAGAATTGTGACCTGCAGGTTATTTTGAACATCGTTTTTTCATTTCGCCCCACTGTGGAGGGGTGACCAGAGTTATGGAAAGGAGGAGTAGTGGTACCCATAGTGAAGAAATGCAAAGGGGAGGAGGTTGAAGATTATGGGGGTGTGACGCTGATGCCAACATTGTATAAAGTATATGTAACGGTTTTGTCAGAGAGATTGATGAAATAAGTTGAGGAAAAAAATATAGAACCACCGAATCAGACAGGATTTAGAAAAGGGATGGGCGGATGGACAATATATATTTTCTGAATTATCCGATAAATAAAAGGATGTAAAGGGGGAAACGGGCAATGACAATCATATCCGTAGACTTAAAAGCGGCGTTTGACTCCTTGGACCGAGTCGATAGAAAAAGTTATGGTGTAAAGGGGTATACGAGAGGGCTTAATGAAGAAAGTATCGGAAATGTTCAGAGAAACAAAAAGCAGAGTAAACGTAGGAGAGCTAGTAGGAGATGGTTTCTGGTTAGTGAGAGGACTAAGGCAAGGATGTCCTCTGAGCCCACTTTTATTTAATATATTAATCTCAGATTTATAAGAAGAAATGAGCTCATATAAGAGAAAGGATAAACAAAGCGGCAGGGAAAATTAACAGATATGGGGAATAAGAAAAGGAAGGTTAAAGATAGATTGGAGAAGGAGAATGTGGGTATTTGATACGTTGGTATGGCCGGTATTAGGTTATGGAGCGGAGATATGGGGGTGGAAGGAAAGGAAAGAGATTGAGAGTTTACAAGAAAGGTATATAAGGTGGACGCTAGGAGTCGAATGGAGGACGCCTGGATATATGGTGAGAGAAGAAGCACAGAAGGATGAATTATGTACTAGAGCGGGTAAGAGAGCATGGCAATTTGAGATGAAGTTAAGAGAGGGGAAGGGAGGTTAGTTAGCGAAAAAGTGTATGAAGGTGGTAGACGAAAGGAGATAAAGGGCAGTAGAATTATCAAGATGGGAAGAAGAAAGGAGGGAGATTTTAATTGCTAGAGATATAGGAGAGGGGAATGGAATAAGCTATGAAGAATTAGAGAGAAGGGACGGGAAAGACAATTAATGGGAACATGGGGAAAGATTGAGGAATCAAAGTATAATAAATGGTTATAAGATGATAAAAAAGGAAGGAGTACCAAACTATTTAAAAAAGAAATTGAGAGAGAGAATATGGACCAGCATAGCAAGATTTAGATTGGGAAACGAGGTAAGGGAGGGGATGCATTGGGAAAAGGAAGAGAACAGAAAGTGCAGAATATGTGAATGAGAGGAGGAAACATGGGAGCATGTATGGGAATGATGTGAAGGATGTTGGAGAGGAATGGAAGATAAAGGAAGCTGGAAAGAGAATGTGGTAAAGATTCTAGGGGAGGATGAAATGGAGGAGGAGTGGATGAGGGAGTTGGCGGGGCTAGAGGGGCGAATGAGAAAGAATGAAAGAATGGACGTGGAAAAATGGCAAAATGAGAATAAGATAGGAGAGATGTGAAAGTGAAGGAAAAAGGAAACGGAAGTCGCATATATTAGAAGCATAAAAATCTGTAAGTAGTTATTATGTAATAAGTATAAGTAGATTAAGATGCGGATGCGGTCGCTCTCACTCGCTTTCGATCGCTCGCTCTTCCGACAGTGATATTGCGCCATATGAGTATAGAAGTAAGGAGATAGATATAAGAATTGATGTAAATAGTTGTAAACATTTGCAAACAATAAGGATAAGATAATATAAAGTGTGTACACGGACTTGTAAGAAGCGGAGGTCATGTAAACCCTTAGGGGACACATTGTGAATAAAGATGACGAATACTATAAGGAATGTTGCTTCTAAAAAGTTAAGATTTTCTTGTAAGGAAAAAAAAAGATACAAAATATAATTCTCTACGATAAAGTATGTTTTAAAATTCAAAATTTGGATTTTTATTCGCCAGGGGCCAACTCCGCCTCACTCAATTTTCGGAATATATTCAGAGTTTGACAGAACATACCTTGCTTGTAACCAGATACTAAAGTCCTATTATCTTTCTCCAATTTGGAACTAAAATAGTTCTAGGAATGAACCTCCACCTAAACGGATGATATAACATTCTTGGATAAGGATAATAGAATAACAATCCCCACATTAAAAATAGAACATTTTTCCGAATCCTGAAAAATGATAGTTTACGGAACCTGCACTATCAGACACGCATGGGTGTTCGGAATGTATAACAATATGGCCACCGACGTGTGAACACAATCACATCACCTCAAATGAAATAAAATTAACATTAAAATTAAAATTGAAATTAAATTATTAAAGAAATTACTGGGCCATATATTAAATGAGAATTATTTAAAAGGAAAAAAAGGTATGTTAAAACGCGTCTGTATTGCTATACCTGGCTATACATTTCCAACACTAGCGCCAGGCTCCGGAATTTCGCGCGTGTACTTCCTTCGAAAACGTGCTCGTTTTTCGTGTGAAGTCTATGTGCAGGACTTTGGGCTCCTGTAGTCTATTATCCATGACCGCAATATTGGATTCTCCAGAGTTCCTCTAGAGAGAGTTGTGTCACGTTACCCACTCCACTAGCCGACGCGAAACCGGAATCGGAAATACGTAGAAAAACTCAACACATTTAAAGTATTCTAGATGTCGCACTCAGCAAAACTTCAAGAATAGGGTTAATACGACTGGCGAATAATTTCCATTACGCAGTACTCCAGACCCATTCATTCAAGTACCTACGATTATAACGAAAGCTACTATCTGCCTGAGTTCCTTAACCCTTTGGCACTGGCCGGCGGCATTCCATGCCGCTTTCCGATCAAAAATTATGATTATTCTCTAGTGTGTCAAAGTAGCGCTAAAACGTGCTGAGGTATCTTTCAAGCAACTAACATAATATGTCCCCATACTCCTTCCTGCTTCCATTATGCTCTTTACAGTCGGCAATGATCTCGTGAAGAGAGAAGGTGCGTGCTCTTGGTACTTCGTACCGCCCGCCGCGGGGGAAAAACCTATCTACTTCACAACAAAAGAAATGTTTCCGCAATTCCTACAGAGGCTATTTTTAATGCTAAATTAGGTGGTATGTTAATTTTTGTGCAAAACTACATTTAAACAATCCTATGATGGAACAAGTTGTGGATTCCGTGTGGGCAGCACTCCATACCGCCCGCCGGCGATCTACTTCGCCTAGTACGAGCCAGTGCCAAAGGTTAAAGAAAAGAAATCTCAAAAGAAAGATAATACTAAGAATAACAAAAATTTGCCAGCTCAAACAGTAAACTTAAATTCATCACCATTAACTCAAAAAACTATTTCCGAAATCTTCTGTAATGCTTCCAAGAAGCCATTACCGGCAATTTCATCATCATTACTAGCACATGTTAAAGCTACCTCAGCTAATGCTAATGCTATAGCCAGAAATTAGTTGCGAGAAACTGAAGTGGCTGGATTATACTCAATTTTTCCATCTTCACCAGCCAATCCCATAATGGATTTAGGTTTATTATCATTACCTATGGATCCATTAGGCTCTGTTGAGAAGAATGCAGTCGGTTTCACGAATATTCAGGGAAATTTCAGGCTACTTTTGCTCCTCTCGTTGTAGACAAATTCGTAGCCTACAAAGAATATAAAGAAAACTTGCTTTTCTACGTAGACGAAGCTACTTTTGATAATGTCCAAGAAATGGAACAAATAATCAGATCGTTGTATCCGGTTATAAAAAAATGTGGTAAAATGAATCTTTATGATTCAGTCAAAAGCAGTCAGATTTTGAGGTGCCACAATTTAAAAGAGAAAATATTGCGTCGATTTTTGCTCTTCCGGCTAAGAATTTGTAATCAAGCTAAACCTAAAGAAAAATATTTTGAAAACAAATATGCTAGCAAAAGCATGGCTATGCACATAACTTATCAATAAGAATTTAGGTATTCGAATTCTAAACTTTTTAAATGTAATTTCGAATGAACCTTCCCGGCAACATGAATTCTCTGCGATATTTATTGTATAATTATAAATCAGCGGTGAAAGTTTCTTTACTTTATTCATTTAATTTACTTTTCAGTTTTAACGTAAATCCTCTCTATCATTTTTGAGCCAAAATTTTTAATTCTCAACCGCCATATTGGATTCACCATATTAAATTTTATAATTTGGACATCAATTTCATAATTAGGAACTTCGAAACCCCCATTAGTTCAAATTTTATTTAAATTTTGTTTATTTTTAGAATGTTCTCCTCCTAAAATGGAATTTGTTCACACTGTTAGCTGTGATAGGGCCCTGCGGAAAAAATACTGCTAAAATGATAAACTTGAATTAATTTACTGACCTGACTAATAACTGAAGTTCTTTGTCTACTTTCTGTGTCGTCTACGCTGATGTGAAATCGTCTTTGAAATTCAGTTGCTGCCGTGTCTAAGTTCCGTTGTTCATGTGTTATACCGCCAGTAGGTGCTATATTTCTAATAAAAAATAAGACAATTAAGAGCGCAAATTTTTTCATGAGAATAAACATTACACATTTTATATCCGAATACGCTAATAAATTACGTCATGGAGACGATCACAAAATCTTCCTAGAATCAAGTAACTATTCCTTTGGCGGTATGCTTATTTTAAAGTTTTCTTGAAGAAAATAATAGCCATCAGATTAAATTCGGGAGATTAATTTTGCAAACCCAAGTATAGGTTAATTTTTTTATTAAATGATACGCATATGATAATATACAGAACGACAGGCGGAGTAAAATGTTAGATATAAAAAGTAAGATTTAAGATAAGATAATGAATGTAGGATACTCATAGAATTATGACTACAAACCAGAAAATGGCTCTTTTGACAAAACAAGTATTAAAAATCTGATGCGAAGTATTATGGGTGTTTTTATTTGGGTACAGTTCATGAGTACATCTACCAAATTAAAGATTGGGTGAAAACAATCTACCGAGTTCCTATGTAATACCCAAGATTTTAGATCTTACGTTTAATTTTAATAGATCAAAACGAAAAGGTCAAATCTCAATGCAACTTTTTGTTAGTTTTGTATTCATGAAACTTTTTAAAATATTTGATCTTTTCTCCTTGATTTTTTAAAAACGTTCTTATTAGGGCGTATCGAAAAACAAAATATTTTTCTTCCCCTTGAATTACTGATCAAAATTTACTAGTAGGTGCAAAAATTACTCACTTCAAGGGAAATAAGAATAATAAAAAATGTCTTCTTTTTGCGCAACGATGGTGAACGTAAAAATAGTATTTTAAGGCCGAAAAATTTACTGTTAAAGTAGTGAGAGTATTGGGAAAAGTACGAAGAGTAGCATATTTCTTGCTCGGTCGAACAAAAATATATATATATTTTTTTTTTGAATGAACTGAAAATGTTCCTTAGTGCTATCAGACTTACGCCTACATAGTTGAGATCCTAGAAAAAAGATCTTATCCTCACGCATTGATGTTAAACTTGTATGAACGAAAACAAATTATAATTTTACGCCATTTTTAAGTATCCTTTTGCAATTTTATATATTATTGTTTATTATTATATCATTATTTATTTTTTAGTTTCCTTTGGAGGTTCTAATTTGGGCACCTACTGATAACTGCGCACTGCCCAAAACAAATGTTTTTCGTGTTTCTTTAAACTGCGATAAATTGTAGTATTATATGTCTCTATCTTAGGTGCCACACCATAAGTTACCATATTGCACGGTTACTTGGATGTGGGCAGTGGTCGCTGGTACACTTTGGTATGTAGACCATTTTTCAATGAAATATTAGAACCTCATACGAGCACGAAGCGCGCGTCGAATTGTTTTACATGCAATTATTTTATTTGAAGATGAAAATCAATAAATTCCATGAAATTAATTTTTACTTTAATAACTTTTATTTGCACATGGCTCCACATGGGTGCCCTCTCACGCTACAGACTGAATAATTTTGCTATGTCCCCACCTGCTCTGGTGTAAGGTCTTTTGATTCTCAAAAATTTGCCATCATATCCTGAATCTTAATACAAATTTTTATAGAAATACATACCCTCGAAAGAAACGAGGCTAAAAAAATGCCGCCAAATAATAGATTCTGACTAGCATTAAATACAAAATTAGACTAGAAATATATAATAAACCACCTATCTCACGGTCGTGAGACGTGGTTGCAGCTGAAATTTTACCGCGATTTCGCTGGGAGCGGGTGCAATTTTTCGGATTAGCACCTGCTCCCAGCGAAATCCTGCGGTTGTCCTTATGACAAACTTTTAACTATATATATATTATATTGGTTAGGGAATAAAACATTTGTGTCATTAACATAATTCAATATTTTAATTATTCGTGTCCCAGAAGAAAAATATCTTCAATAATATTAATAATATACATTAGCCAATTTGCGATTACAAACATTTCGTAAAAATTCACATTTGGCGGGCCTGCCTTCATATGGGCAAAACGCCTGCAGGTGCCTCTTTGGCCTTGACAACAGCGCCATCTGACACGCGAACTATTGGACCATATTAAACAACCAACGCAGGGTCTCACTGGGAGCAACTGCCATGTAAAAATGTTCTATCTTAATTATATTTAATGTATCAAGTCAGACACTTTCGGTTACAGTGTGTCTGATTATTTGCATGCTCATTTACTAGTGCAATGCATTGTTCGAATTGTCACGTGAATGATTTATTAACTTTGAAACGTCCCATTTTTGAAATACATAAGTATGTGCTTAATGATTATATATAATTAAAAAATAAGGTTAAACAACCACCACAGGGTCTCACTGGGAACAACTGCCATCTAAAAATGACACCAGCTCCCAGTAGGAATGCGGTAAATCACACTCATGGCCACGTCTCACAACCGTGAGATGGGTGGTCACAGAACACGATAAAATCACAACGACAGGCCGGCGAAACCCTCGTGTGTTTTGAGGGCACGAAACGACCCAAGGATGACAGCTTTCTGCATCCATTTCGCAAGTGCCTTGGCATATTTTTGGCACGCGAGTAGGGCTTCAAAGTTACGAACCAGTGATAGTTTTGCACCTCCAAAAGCACCTATCACAAGGACAATTACTTGTACCGAATATTTTGGTTACAGTCTCTGCAGCTACCTTTTAAGGTCTTGATACCTCTGCTCATTTTATTTCTCCTTGGCAGTGATGCTGTATTCGGTCGGGGCCGAGAATTCGATTACGAATATAGTTCATTTCTCGAAGTCTTGGATAACAATGTCAGGCCTTGAGCGTGCAACGAAGACTGTTGTCCGGAAATCGTAGTTCCAGAAAATTTGGCACCTCTCGTTTTTGACAATTGACTCCATCTCCCTTGGAGCGTTCGGCAGGGCAGGGTCGCGGCCAACGCCGTAAGAGCGACAAGGAAGGCAATAAAGCACTCTGAGGGCCGCATTATGTATGTAGATGTACGTCGTTCCTGCGTGGGTAGGTCACCCCGATAGTATGTGTTCCAGGTACTCAGCGTGTACATGACACGTTCTGCACCTATCGCTGGGTACTTCTTGACATAAAATGCGGTCACGATATGCTAAGATGGAAATAACACCGTCCTGGCATACGAAAATAAAATCCTCTGTACCTGAATTAAGCCCTGATGATCTGAGGAAAGCAAAAGTGTGCACCTTCGACAAGGACTGTTTTTCTAAATTTCTGTAAAAATTGTCGTGCATTTTCTTGTCGAGTAGCTCTTGATGGAATTTTTTAACTTCTGCCGCTTGCTCCGCGGCTTTGTAAAGGAACGCTCCTTTACCAATCATCTCGTGGTTCCTGACCATTTTTAGGGGAGGATCTCTGCCATTGGCTACGATATAAGCTGTACTTAAAACAATTTGGTTATGAAGACACTGGAGATTCAGAAGTCCGCGTCCGCCTTGACGGCGTGAAATGTATAATCGCGGAACTGACGAATTGATATGCAAGC
>CAKNWT010317176.1:0-11598 GCA_932066315.1 Andricus coriarius
TTTTATTTTCTTTATCGTTATTTGACGAAATTAAAATGTCGACCACGTGCCCCTATTTGAGGTTATGGACCGGAAGGGCCCAATGCCTCCTATTCAAACGTAGGATAATCACAAATCATTTAACAAGCTTAGTCGCGACAGATCAGGTGGATAACAAACCAGACAATAACAAAAAAATTTCATCACTAGTTAAACCCGCACAGAGAGCACTCACTAAGGTTGGAGGAAATCACTTTGGCGATACTTCTTTCCAAAAATTCAATAAGACATACTTATAAGAATTTTCGCCGAAGTAATTTGCCGAAATCAAATACACATACCTTTTCTTTCGAAACGTATTCGGCGATTTTAAAATCCATAGTGGTATAATCGACTTATTATTTTATAAACTAAATTACTCGTAAGCTTCCTGACTATAATTTTCTTTTAATCAACTAGCACGTCTGTGCCGACCAAGACGAAAAACGAGAGTAATAGGCCGCCACACAACGTTGATCCTGCCGGAAGGTGTGTCTGTTCTTCTCTGACCCAATCAACCAATCACGGCGCAGCATTTACGCGCCAACAACAGATGTAGTAAATGTGGACTTGCGGGAATTTCCGACTCATCATGGTTGCCGGAAGTAACGTCATTAATCCTAGCGACAGAATAGAAAGAAGGGGTTAGGCAACGATTAGAGGTCGACATTTTGGGCGTGACAAGAATCATAAAGCTTCCTGTCGGCACTTGGATCATTTCCGAGAGGACGCTTTTGTATTCAGGCCCTGTCAAATCCATATGCTGGAAAAGGACGGAGTGATACTAGGCTACTTCGCTCTCTCTCCTAGAAGCCCGGCCTTTATGTCACTGTATTAGAAGAGGACAGCAACAACGGTGAGGTTCTCTCTCTTTTACTCCGAGAAGCACAGCCTTTATGTCACTGCATTAGAAGAGGACAACAACAACGGTGAGGTTCTCCCTCTGATTCCACCTTGTCATGGGTGGCCTGAGGTAAAATGTCGACTTGGCTCTCGTATAGTTCCTTGGTTAGTGGAACAGTCTGTAAGCTGGAAGTGGACCGGCCTGACTTGGGCCCACTCCGCTTTCCAAAAAGTATGACCGCTTATCTACCGTGCTGGAAAGAGACAACGTGGTTTTTGGGTTTCCCTCCTCTCACTCCGCCTTGTCGTAGGTGAACTGTGTTAATTCGTTGCCATGGCAACGCGTGCTTTAAAAGATATCAAGATGGTTGTTTCTCGGGTCCCGCTGTCCCCAACCCTGGTGTAGCGATCTCTGGTGACAAATAAGATGCCACACGGTTGGTAGTAGACTCTTTCTCTCTCTCTCGTTTGCAGTGACAAGTTGTAAACAAAAGGATACAAGGAGAATAAATGAAACATAAATAAAACATGAATATATCCAAATAAGAGTGCTCCCTGAGAAAATGAGAACTCTCGTTCTTCGGTACCAGTGGAGTTGTAACAACAACAAAAAAAACTTTCTGCTATGTGATGTTGAGAGGACCCCGGTGCCGGTAAGTTTATGTTTACGTGACGGGTGAAAAACACCTCGTCACAACTCCCCCGACCTTAGCCGGGAACCACAGGTCGTTTATGATTTCGGCTAGTCGACAGTCTGTCTATTTTTACGACGGATGGTTCCCAGTGGTTGTTCCTCCCTCAGGAGCTCTCTTATTAGGATCATCGTTATTGGGTAACTCGGGTGCATGCGGGAATCAATCAATCATAGACACCAAAAAATAAAACAAAGCAAGTAAGTAACGCAAAAAAAATAATTTCTATCGTGAGTTTTCCAACATGCAGCAAAGGAAAATGATCACAAAAAAAAGAAAGAATTCATAAGTCTATTTCACGGTAGCTTGACCAAAGAAAAAGAAAATAATAACTAAGAAAACGTAGGGATAAATAATAAGTCTAACTTTTTCAAAAAAGATTAGAAAAGTGAGCTGCCCTACAAGAGAAATCCTAGTGATTTCCAGGCTTGACCAAGGTGGGGTGTTATTGGGAATCATTATTTCATTGGGGTGAGGTTATAATATTGGCTCTTCAGTAGTTCTCGTCACGATAAACCCGTCCGTTGCGGATTTGTGCCCTATGTATCTCGGTATAATGGGCCTCCACGATCGGCCTCCTACGGACGAGTCCCTGATCCGGTCGAGGCTAGGCCCTCCCGGCCAAGACCAGGTCCGACTCGTACAGCTCACTGCAAGTCGGGCACGTACGCTTCGTAAAGCCCTTTTCGCCAGATCCCTTGAAGTACTGGACGTGCAAGTCGGTTCTGGGGTAATCTCCCTGCTTGTGCCCAACCTCCTCACACTTCCAGCACTTCCAAGGGATAGGGCACCTATAGGGTTTAAGGCGCGGCGCCCCAACTTCAGCCATTCCGTCCGCTGGCCATACTGTTGGTCTAGCCGAAAAGGCGCAGCCACGGCCGGCTCCTGGAATCGTGCCGATACCAGCGGAGTGTCCGACCGAGGAGGACCACAAGGGCGGAGGCTCCTTGCCAAATTGCTCGGGTGATCACGAAACGGATTGGTTCAGGCCATCACACCACCTTGTCTCTGCTCGGATGTTGACGCCTGGCCCGGGTTTCGTGGACGGTTCAGATAGGGGTCCCGATCTGCTGCGCTACTATCCGCCTGGGTGGAAGTGGATGCTCCCCCATTAGCTTCCGCGGTTACCTTAGTCCTCTATAATAACCAACACGAATTCCTCCTATGTATTTTCTAGAATAGATCAATCTGACGCGACGAAAGGCTTCAGGTTCCGTACAGTTTCCTTACCTAAGAACCTTCCCTTTAAATTTTCTAACGTATATACAACGAGGGAGAGACGACGCTTGATCTTGAACGGGTCCTCATACTTGGGAAACAGTTTTCCAGCAACCTTATCGATCTTACTAGACAGTTTTCTATTTGGTCTCAAGACCAAGTCATTCACTTTAAAATTTCGTTCTCTTTTATTGGCGTTGTAATATCTCGCTTGCGTTTCGTATGCCTTATCGAGATTTCTGCAGACTAGATCACGCAGGTGGTCCAGACGCTCTACCCTCTTTATCCATTCCTCCGGTTGAGGTTCCATGTGCTGCTTGCTTCTTTCTAGATCTTTTCGCATAGACCTGTACGGAAGGGGGTTCCGACCGAAATTCAGGAAAGCTGGGGATACTTTCAAGGTACCGTGAATCGCGGAGTTATACGTGAATATAAATTCCGGCAAGTGTAAATCCCAGTCCTGGTGATTGTCTAGGAGGAATGATACGATCATCGTCTTTAGGACCCTATTGACTCTTTCAGTGGGGTTAGCTTGGGCGTTGTAAACTGGCGTAGCAGTGTGAATAATGCCGACACTTCGGCACATTTGTTCCAAGAGCTTGTTCGTGAATTCGGTACCTTTGTTAGTATGGACCACCTCGGGTGCCCCCCAGCGGGACACCACCAAATCCTCGAACGCCTTTCTTATCGCGGGACCGTTCGCCGCGCCGACCGTATCGGAATGCACTCGATCCATTTTGTGAAAAGGTCTTGGAACACCAAAATATATTGGTGCCCTGCCTTGCTTTTTGGAAAGGGGCCCATAATATTTCCAGCCACTACCGTCCAGGGATGCTAAACGACTCGCTGACCCATCATGTTGACAGGACGAGGTTGCTCAACCTTGCATTTCTGAGAAGGGCCGCACAAACGGACAAACTCGACCACGTCGTGAAATATTCCCGGCCAATAGTAGCGGAGGGCTACCCTTTGAAAGGTCTTTTCATTGCCCAAGTGACCAGCTTGGGCTGCTTCATGCGCTTCCTGCAATATCTGGGGCCTTGATTCTGTCGAAAGGACTAGTTTCCACGCCTCTAGGTCGGTCAAGAGCGCATCAGTCACCACATTTGGTTTGTGGCGGTACAGCATCCCGTTCTCTACTTTCCAATCAGTAAAAACTTTTGGAGGATCTTGGACTACCTGAACGCGTCGCAAATACCAAGGGTCTTCTGTATCACCTATTCTCGACACCGGAACCTCATTGTCCTCGTTCAGTCTCGACAACACATCCGGGACGTGGTGCAGGGCACCCTTCCTGTGAATGATCTCGAAATCATACCATTGCAGCTCTAATCCCCATCTAGCGAGTCGACCTGTCGGGTTCCTCAAATTATGCAACCTTCGAAGACTACTATGATCGGTGATGACGCTAAAGTAGAACCCTTCCAGACACTCGCGTAATTTCCTGATTCCCCACACCACGGCCAAAAATTCGCGCTCTGTGACTGTAATTACGCTCTGCGGTTACAAGAGTTCTACTAGCAAATGCGATGACCCTCTCTTCCCCATCCTGCGATTGGGTCAGAACTACACCCAGACCGGTGGCGCTAGCGTCCGTCTGTATGTTAAAAGGGTTTTCGACTACACAATTGAACCTAGGATGCGCGAGGATAGGTGCGCCAGTCAGGGCCCTTTTCAGAATATCGAAAGCCTCCTGCTGCTCCTCACCCTAGTGCCATTTGATGTTCGTCCTAAACAGCCATATTAAGGGCTCTGCTACCGTAGCGAATTTCGGTATGAATCGTCTCTACCATGAGGACATCCCCATGAATCTGCGCAGTTGTTTGAATATCTTCGGGACAGGATACGAGATTATAGGTTCCACCTTATCGGGATCGACCTTGAGACCATCTTGGTTGACAGCAAATCCCAGATACTTTACCTCTGAGCAACAGAACTCGCTTTTCTCCGGATTTATTGTCAAACGGGCCACCGCGACTCTATCAAGAACCCTCCCTAGCCACGACAGATGTTCATCGAATGTCTCCGTGACGACGATGATGTCGTCGAGGTAACTAAACATGTGTCTCATTTCCGGCGTGATCACCAGATCGATAAGCCGTTGGAAGGTTGCTGGAGCTCCTGTGAGCCCAAAAGGCATCCTTTTGAACTCAAACAACCCTCTTCCCGGCACCGTGAACGCAGTGTAAGGCTGACTATCTTTTTCTAGCGGTATTTGATTGAAGGCGGTACTCAGGTCTAATTTCGATATGTACCTGGCGGACTTCAATTGCCTCAGTATGTCAGTCATATAAGGTAGAGGGTATGCATCCTTCCTGAAGATAGCATCAGGCCTTCGAAAATCTAAGCACAACCGATACTTCCCTCCGGGTTTACGGGCCATCACGATTGGTGCAGACCATTCACTGAAAGATTCCGAGATGATATTCTCTGCTAACAACCTGTAAACTTCCTCGTACACAGCTTCTTGTACTTTTGGGGAAACTATCCGGTATCCCTCTTTGATAGGGACATGATTCCCAACGTCAATAGTGTGGGTGATGATATGGGTCACGCCCAATGGGCCCTGTGGGTTAGGAGGGAGCTTAATTCGCAAAAATTCTTTTGAAGTCTCCTCCTCACCCTCGAGTAGAGTGGCTACACCACTACAACTCTCATCTTCCACCAAACATTGTTTCAAGGGGTAGTGCCTACCCTGAGAGTCGGGCATGAAAACTGTTCGAGAGCACTTCGGTAGTCTCTACTATTCCGCTAATCAGTTCCGCCTCCGATATACTATCCGCCAACGTCCTAATCACCTCTAAATAATCCGGAAGGGGGCGGGGTCTACATTGACTTGGGCTGGAAAATACGTCTACTCGGTGAAGTGGCTTGGTTTCAGGGTTATCGTGAATCTGAGCCTCTATTACCATTTCTATAGGCCCAGTTCTGCTTGCAATGCTATCGCCGACTGACGAAATGTCGGAAACTAGTTCGTCGTCGGACATGTGGATTCCCTGAAACTCTTTCAAATCAATTGTAGCCTTATATGTCGCACTTTTAGAACCTATACCCGAGGAGTGAAGCCGCAGTGAGGTTTCCCAGTCAGCCTTTAGATTGGTTAGGGGCAGAGTCCCGGTGTTAGGTGGGTCGTTGGGTGTAACAGGGGCCCTGGTTTTCCAAAGTTCGTTCGATTTGCGCCTGGCGCTCGAACCGGGCCCAAATGTGCTGGCCGAGGTTTCAGTCACGGTCGTTGGTGACTGCGAGGCAGCAAGGACCGTGCTTACTACTTCTCCTTGGCATTTCCCGAACACTTTGAGCAATCCCTAGAGGTAAAGCCAACCGCTTTGCATTTGTAGCAACGGAGCCTCCTAGGGGCTGCGCAAACCATCCGATAATGTCCTGGTTGATCGAAATTAAAGCAGACCACTTCATTTGGGTCTCTTAACGGAGACTCGTTCTTTATTTTATTATCAGCAGAAGCCTTGGTGTTCTGCTGACTTCCCCCATCCTTAAAACCAACCTGCGGTGTCTGTTTCCTATCAGCAGGCTGATCGTTTTTCTTATTAAGGTTGCCTGTTACGTGTCTTTGCTCTGTATTTATCGCTGAGGTTTTCTCTACCTCCTCTTTCACCGATGAAGAAGGAGACTGTTTAGACGATTTTTGAGTCGCATGCGGTTTATACGCGAATTCTTTTAGAAATGAATTCTCGGGAGGAGGTGGGGCTTTATATTCCCGAATGTATATATTCCATTCTTTCTCTCAGCTTCTCCCGAGGCGAGATAGTTCGTGGAACGATCTGTAGTCTGAGCGACGGATGACCTTATGATAGTCAGGCCGAAGACCTCTATGGACCCAGTCTAGTTGGTCGAATATCGGAACTTCGTCCTCAAGCAAATTTATCAGGTTTAGAACATTGGTTAGATAGTCGTCAATAGACTCATCTTTACCCTGAGTTCTTGCCTGTATTTGCTCTTTGACTCTTCGTTCAAACTCATTGTCGCCAAAGTGAGATCTAAATTCCTTTCGGAATTTTCGCCAGCTATAAAATTCCCTCTCGTGGGTTTTAGACCATTTTGATGGAATTCCTTCCAATAGAACCGGCATAGCCAACAACAGTTCCTCATCCGATACTCTCGTGAGCTTCCTCCGATCCGCGATTTTTGTTAAAAAGCCATCAGCGCTCAGGTTGCTCCTACTGTTGAACGTAAGATTCCAGCCTAGAACGATCTTTCCTAAGTCTCGATTTCGAAATCTGTTCCTATTGGCTGATCTGTTGCTATATACCGTGTCCTTGTCGGAGGACTGATCGCGAAAGCGATGATCTTTAAATCCTATATTATTTTTACGAGGTCTTTCCTGAAGTCTAGGTTTACGATTTCTACTTCTACTAACGTCTGAGTTGATTTGTGGAATTTTGTCTGCCAATTCCGCAAATCGACTCTCATTAAAAGACGTTCGGCTATGTCTTTTTAATTTACTTCTATCGAGACCCAAGCTATATTTTCAATTTTTTTGTCTTTGAGATCTTCGGCCACAGATTTGGAGCATGTGTTGTAAGGAAAAACTGTACCCAGATAAAATTATTTTGTTAAATCTTTACGAATAGCGCCACTGTTTGCTTCATGTGCAAAACTCTGTTTGTTATTTCCAAAAAAGTTTGTGAACGGGTGTGTGGCGTTTCTACTCTACCTGTTCTTATACGGTCTAGGATCGGTTTTCTACTTAGAGTATCAGGGTTACCTTGAATAAGGCGGTCGGAAAGTCTGAGGTGAATATTGTTTGCTTCCTTATTATCGACTGGGACCACCGGGTCCTGTGTGTTAAAGGGGTTTGGCACTCCAAAAATTTGGGCGTAGTTGAACGAAACGTTCGTCGGATTGATCGGAGGGAAGAGAGAAGGTTTAACGCGAGGTGTTGAGACTGTGCTCAAAGAACCTGTGGGGTTGGTATTTGTGATTCTTTCTACATTGCTGTTACGAGGCATTGGGACTGTTGTTAAATAGTTTGTATATGTTACGCTTGTTTGTACCGTTGTGGATACTAGGGTGTGAGGCGTGTTATTCTGTCTACTACTCGACAAAGCCGCGGCTAAATTCTCAAAATCAGACTCCATTTCTGTTTCGCCGTTGGAGATTGCTGATGTTACGGAAGTGTAATCTGAATCCCTAGAGGGCCAGTCTTTTAGTAGTTTAATTCCCATTCGTAATCGAGCGCATCTAATTTTTCGCGTCCTGGAAGTATCTAGATTCAAAGCTTCGAGACTTTCGGTAATTTCCGGTTTACCCAATTCCGCGATCAATCGTTTTAAATCTGTGTAAGTATCCACATTACCTATCCAGTTCAAAAACGCCATTGTGACTAGCTCAGAATTCCGAAATTCTAAATAAAATCTGAGGGTCTAACTTCAAAATGTCCAAACTTTCGAGAAAAGAAAAGAGAGAAAACAAAAATGTCAGCAAGGTCTGAGATCTATCTCACATTAGGGGCCGTTGAAGATCAGTACGAGTAGAATTTTCTATTCCAAATTTAATATCGAGAATTTTTCGAATAATTCTTACTATCGTAAACGCGTACGCCTTGCCATTGCGCGACAAGGAAAAGTGAGTGACGACGATTTCCCGAAAATGAAACCTTTCGTTTTTATAACCCCCCAATTTTGAGTCAGAATGCGAATTTTTAATGCACTTATTGGAGCTTGCGGACAGACGGAATTACTCAGACATTTGTTTCGTTAATAATCTGCTGAATAATTCAGGTCTCCTATAATATATACCTGCTTCAATAAATATACTTATGACTTAGATAAGTACAAGTGAAACATGTTATAGAAAATATGCATCAATCAAATACAAGTAATCAATCAATCAAATGTAAGTAAATCGTTATAATGCAGTAAAACAACCTCAATTGAACATTCAAAGTCCGAACTCCTTTCGACATAAACAAGTACAGGCCAAAATATTCAAAATACCTGCAATTGTTTCTAATTCCGACGCCTGAGCTGCCTGGACTTATAAGGATCCAAAATCTTTGAATATTCAACCGGTCTCTGCAGGCATTATAGTGTACTTAAATATACATAACCAAATTCATGCTCCATATTCCCACCATTAATAGATCTCGTATAGTTATCAAAATTATTTTCAAAAGAAGAAAAATAAATTAATTATAGTTTTTCAATAGACTCTCAACCTTCTACTATCGTAATTTACTGTGACCCTGGGTCATCTCAGGTTCATATTAGTTCGATCAAACGCGTAACTTTTCGCAAACTTCAATTTTAATTCGTGGTCAGAAATTGGGCGTTGGGCGAAATTTTGTAAGCATGACTTTATGGTCTCATTAAAGCCACGCTTACTAAATTTTAGGCTCGGGAATAATTCATAGAGAAAACGTGAAAAATCAAGGTAATTTACTAATTTTCCTAGTGACACGTTTTATTTCTCATCATAACGAAACTATAGCGAAAGTTTAATATTTGGGTTCATTCCACAGAGGGTTTCAGGGCGGGGTTTATCTTACCACGAAAAAAATTAAGAGGAGACCACATTTCAACGAAAGATACTTGACAGTGTTTATTTAAAAGTTAAAAAAATATATATGATGAAGTACACAAATTCATTTGTTATTCGGAAGGTGATACGGAATTACTAACATTATCAAAATTTCAAGAGAAAAAGATTATTTACGTCAGGTTACAACGACCGCCATTTTCGTTGAATATTGAAATCATATTATAGTAACAGCTACACTATGACATCGTACGCGGAATTCAAAAGTAAAGTAAAGCTCCCTAATCTTACCACTTGACAAGCCATGGTCGAACCCCATCTTTTTAATTTTTATTTTCTTTATCGTTATTTGACGAAATTAAAATGCCGACCACGTGCCCCTATTTGAGGTTATGGATCGGAAGGGCCTAATGCCTCCTATTCAAACCTAAGATAATCACAAATCATTTAACAAGTCTGATCGCGACAGATCAGGTGGATAACAAACCAGACAATAACAAAAAAAATTTCATCACTAGTTAAACCCGCACAGAGAGCACTCACTAAGGTTGCAGCAAATCACTTTGGCGATACTTCTTTCCAAAAATTCAATAAGACATACTTATAAGAATTTTCGCCGAAGTAATTTGCCGAAATCAAATACACATACCTTTTCTTTCGAAACGTATTCGGCGATTTTAAAATCCATAGTGGTATAATCGACTTATTATTTTATAAACTAAATTACTCGTAAGCTTCCTGACTATAATTTTCTTTTAATCAACTAGCACGTCTGTGCTGACCAAGACGAAAAACGAGAGTAACAGGCCGCCACACAACGTTGATCCTCCCGGAAGGTGTGTCTGTTCTTGTCTGACCCAATCAACCAATCGCGGCGCAGCATTTACGCGCCAACAACAGATGTAGTAAATGCGGACTTGCGGGAATTTTCGATCCATCATGGCTGCCGGAAGTAACGTCATTAATCCTAGCGACAGAATAGAAAGAAGGGGTTAGACAACGATTAGATCTCGACACTTTGTGTATGACAAAAATCATAAAGCTTGCTCTCGGCACTTGGATCATTTCCGAGAGGACGCTTTTGTATTCAGGCCCTGTGTCGATGTTTAATATGGTTGTGACACCAACGGAACCACCGCAGGTGTTCCTTGAGATTCGGCCTTCAAATCCATATGCTGGGAAAGGACGGCGTGATACTAGGCTACTTCTCTCTCTCTCTCTCTCTCTCTCTCTCTCCTAGAAGCCCGGCCTTTATGTCACTGTATTGGAAGAGGACAGCAACAACGGTGAGGTTCTCCCTCTCACTCCACCTTGTCATGGGTGGCCTGAGGTAAAATGGCGACTTGGCTCTCGTTCAGTTCCTTGGTTAGTAGAACAGTCTGTAAGCTGGAAGTGGACCGGCCTGACTTGGGCCCACTCCTCTTTCCAAAAAGTATGGCCGCTTATTTACCGTGCTGGAAAGAGACAACGTGGTTTGTGGGTTTCCCTTCTCTCACTCTGCCTTGTCATGGGTGAACTGTGTTAATGTAGCGGCTTGGCCTGTTTGGGTCTGTTGCATTCGTTGCCATGGCAACGCGTGCTTTAAAAGGTATCAAGATGGTGGTTTCTCGGGTCCCGCTGTCCCCAACCCTGGTGTAGCGATCTCTGGTGACAATTACGATGCCACAAAATTGGTAGTAGACTCTTTCTCTCTCTCTCTCTCGTTTGTAGTCACAAGTTGTAAATAAAAGGATACAAAGAGAATAAATAAATCATAAATAAAACATCAATATATCCAAATAAGAGTGCTCCCTAAGAGAATGAGGACTCTCGTTCTTCGTTACCAGTGGAGTTGTAACAACAACAACAACAAAATTTTCTACTCTGTGGTGATGAGAGAACCCCCGTGCCGTTAAGGTTATGTTTACGTGACGGGTGAAAAACACCTCGTCAG
Organism: Andricus coriarius; assembly: GCA_932066315.1. Classification (NCBI taxonomy): domain Eukaryota; kingdom Metazoa; phylum Arthropoda; class Insecta; order Hymenoptera; family Cynipidae; genus Andricus; species Andricus coriarius. The sequence goes on from CAKNWT010317176.1 coordinate 11,200, forward strand.
AATACCACATGAACTAAAATTTTTGTTTGTAAATGTCTTCATATTCTAAAAATAGTTTTAATGAATAAGAAATGCATTGATTTATACTGAAAATTATAAATTTTGTATTCCTCTTTTGACGATTTCTCATATGCAGACGCACCTGCCGCCAAAATCAATCAATTGATTTGGATTAAGCTTGGTATATATTAGTATACCATTGCGCCGTTTCCCTTTCGGGTTAGGCGGTATATAATTAAAAAAAGAGTAAAAAACCGCGGTAAATCACATCTTTAGCCACGTCTCACAACCGTGAGATGGGAGGTCACAGGGAACGATGAATTCACAACGAAAGGCCAGCGAAAACCCTGTTATATATGGAGGACACGGAGCGACACAAGGATGACAGCTTTATACATC